>JABMCL010001941.1:280000-282500 GCA_018857735.1 Alviniconcha marisindica
ATAGCTGTGGGGCCTCAGAATATATTTGGGTTTCTGTGTCCTAATCTCTCAGCAGTGGGAATTGGCCTAGCTTCGATAGCTGCGGGCCCTCAGAGTTGGTGTCTGTGTCCTAACCTCTCAGCAGTGGGAATTAACCTTTTACAGCTGTGGGCCCCTATACAGAAAATGTTGGGTGTCTGTGTCCTGACCTCCCCAGCAGTGGGAAATTAACCTTTTATAGCTGTGGGTCCTCAGAGTTGGTTTCTGTGTCCTGACCTCCCAGCAGTGGAAATTAACCTTCGATAGCTGCGGGCCCTCAGAGTTGGTGTCTGTTTCCTGACCCCCTCAGCAGGGGAAAAATTTAAACCCTTTTTCAGGCTGGGGGCCCCCTTTCAGACTTGGTGTCTGTGTCCTGACCTCCCAGCAGTGGAAATTAACCTTCGATAGCTGCGGGCCCTCAGAGTTGGTGTCTGTGTCCTAACCTCCCAGCAGTGGGAATTGGCCTTCGATAGCTGCGGGCCCTCAGAGTTGGTGTCTGTGTCCTAACCTCTCAGCAGTGGGAATTAACCTTTTACAGCTGTGGGTCCCATACAGTAGAATGTATGTTGGTGTCTGTGTCCTAAGACCTAACCTCTCAGCAGTGGGAATTAACCTTTTACAGCTGTGGGTCCTATACAGCATCTTGGTGTCTGTGTCCTGACCTCCCAGCAGTGGAAATTAGCCTTCGATAGCTGCGGGCCCTCAGAGTTGGTGTCTGTGTCCTAACCTCTCAGCAGTGGGAATTAACCTTCGTACTCCCCTGGTTGGGTCCCTATACGGGGCCCGATCTTGGTTTCTGTGTCCTGACCCCCTCAGCAGTGGGAATTAGCCTTCGATAGCTGCGGGCCCTCAGAATTGGTTTCTGTGCCCTAACCTCTCAGCAGTGGGAATAAACATTTTACAGCTGTGGGTCCCATACATGTAGCATGTTGGTTTCTGTGTCCTGACCTCCCAGCAGTGGAAATTAACCTTCGATATCTGTGGGCCTTCAGAATATGTTTTGGTTTCTGTGTGTCCTAACCTCTCAGCGGTAGGAATTAACCCGTGATAGCGGTGGGCCCTCAGAGTGTATTTTGGGTGTATCTCTCTCTTCCTGCTTTCCGTGCGGTAACCTCTCCTCCCAGGCAGAGCTGAGACAAGAGGGGCTGCAACTGCAAGCAGCCTGTGAGCAAACACCCCTCCTTTGCTTTCTGCCGTGCTGATTTGCCGGTCTTCATTTCCTTTCGGCCGCTCTCAGCTCCACCCGCACGTCGTCTGTTGCCGTGTTGGTTCAGCAGAGGATTCAGGAGGAAGGAATACTCACGCGCTCGCACACACGTTAACACTAGCAGACACTAACACATAGGTACTCTCTCTCACACACACACGCACACACGTTAACACTAGCAGACACTAACACATAGATATTCTCTCTCACACACACACGCACACTCATTAACACTAGCAGACACTAACACATAGGTACTCCTCACACACACGCGCACACACGTTAACACTAGCAGACACTAACACATAGATATTCTCTCTCACACACACACGCACACTCATTAACACTAGCAGACACTAACACATAGGTACTCTCTCTCACACACACACGCACACACATTAACACTAGCAGACACTAACACATCGGTACTCTCTCTCACGCACACGCACACACATTAACACTAGCAGACACTAACACATAGGTACTTTCTCACACACAAGCACACACACATTAACACTAGCAGACACTCACACATAGGTACTCTCTCACACACACACGTACACACATTTACACTAGCAGACACTAACACATAGGTACTCTCTCACACACACACGCACACACATTAACACTAGCAGACACTAACACATAGGTACTCTCTCACACACGCTCGCACACACATTAACACTAGCAGACACTAACACATAGGTACTCTCTCTCACACACATTAACACTAGCAGACACTAACACATAGGTCTCTCTCACACACACACGCACACACATTAACACTAGCAGACACTAACACATAGGTACTCTCTCACACACACACGCACACACATTAACACTAGCAGACACTAACACATAGGTACTCTCTCACACACATACGCACACACACACACACACACACACACCACGCACGCACGCACGCACGCACGCACGCACGCAACCCCCCCCCCCCCCCCCCCACACACACACACACAGACACACATAAGCAGACAGAGTTACGTGAAAACGTGCTCTTCCTCACGTAAACGAAATCTGTAGCCAGCCACCCAGCACATATACAAATATCTGGAGACAAGACATTCAGATTACGCACGCAAAGGTGATGATATGGATCGCGATCATTCACCACCAGAAAAGCTCGCATAAGCCTAACACGTCTACACAGCCATGAGTCAGCCCAGGCCCTTCCCGTGTCAGGGAGAATAGAGATGCTAGGCATTGCACTACCCATCTGTTTTAAGTCTGCTTGCAATGTCTGATCCTATCTCGTCT
>JABMCL010001941.1:290000-292500 GCA_018857735.1 Alviniconcha marisindica
GCTATTTCCCCTGTTGCTGCTCATCCTGTTACTGCTCGCCAGTCTGATTATGGGATATGTTTTCCTGTTACTGCTCACCAATCTGATACTGTTCCTGTTACCGTGATCACCAATCTGACTGTCGGCTATTTTCCCCGTTACTGCTCACCAGTCTCATTATGGAATATTTGTCCCTGTTCTTTACGTAAGCTGTGACATCGGGCCGCCTTCGGTATTGCATAACTCTTATAACGGAACGAACGCAGGTGTGAGGACGCTCGCCCGCAGACAAGGAGATTGTGGACAAAGGGCAGGTGGATGATAATGACATGAGTCAAAGCCGGTCTGGTTCGTTTTCACCTCCCTCCCCCTCCCCGCTACCCGACCCCCCCCCCCCCCCCCCCCCCCCCCCCCCCACCCCTTACAGCCTCTCGCCGCATCCTCCGGGTCCTCCGCGTGGATGCAGGTTATGTGAGAGAATCCCACAGCTACCACAGGTTCCTTCTTTTAGACCGAGAGTGGATTAGAATTAAGCCTGCAGCTTTTGTCAGCTTTCACCCAAAGGCAGCAATTGTGCTGTTCTGCTTTCTGCCTTCCTGGCTCGGTTCAGGGTTGTTTGTTTGTTTGTTTCCTCCAGTCGTTGCTTTTGTCCTCATCCCTTATGTAGTTTTTGTTGTTGTTGTTTTTGTGGTTTTTAGCGCTCCGCCCCACCCCCCCCCCCCCCCTCTCTCTCTCTCTCTCTCTCTCTCTCTCTCTCTCTCTCTCTCTCTCTCTCTCTCTCTCTCTCTCTCTCTCACTCTCTCTTTTTTCTTCTTCTTCTTCTTCTTCTTCTTCTTCTTCTTCTTCTTCTTCTTCCCTCACTCTTTCTTTCTTCTTCTTCTTTTCGGGGATGGTGGAGGTGAAGTTGTTGTTGTGTTTTAGTGTTTTTGTTTGTTTTTTGTTTGTTGTTGTTTTGGTTTGTTTTTTGTATGTGTATTTCTGTGTGTGTGTGTGTGTGTGTGTGTGTGTGTGTGTGTTGTGTGTGTGTGTGTGTGTGTTTAATGGGGGGAGGTTATTTTAGGCATGTGGGTTGTCCTCAAGCAAACTCGACCCACCATTTTAATAACTTTGTGTAACCAAGCGTATAATGTAACAGATGGTTCCGTTTTGCGTGCTTCAGTATCTTCTTATCTATATTAAATATTGTGCCCAAATTAATCAGTCGTAACTCATTTCCCAGAACTGCAGGTAGACCTAGGAGAGATCGATTGTACAACTTAATTTGTGTTGATTACTCTGCCGGCACGGTTGATCTACTTCATTATAATGGATGCTGATCGACGGAGCAAGGATTGAAAGGATTCTCTCTCTCTCTCTCTCTCTCTCTCTCTCTCTCTCTCTCTCTCTCTCTCTCTCTCTCTCTCTCTCCCTCTCTCTCTCTCTCTCTCTCTCTCAGTAGTTTAGCAAGGACTAGTTGTTAGACAGGTCTAAATGAACCTAAACTACAATCCTTGGAAAATAATGTTTTCGAGTTCGAGTTCGAGTTCGAGCTCTCTCTGTCCCCAAGAATCGTATAGCTAATGTGTAGCTATACGATCTTTGCTCTCTCTCTCTCTCTCTCTCTCTCTCTCTCTCTCTCTCTCTCTCTCTCTCTCTCTCTCTCTCTCTCTCTCTCTCTCTCTCTCTCTCTCTCTCTCTCTCCCTCCCTCCCCCCAAGAATCGATAGCTAATGTGTAGCTATACGATCTTTGCTCGCTCTCCTCTCTCTCTCTCTCTCCTCTCTCTCTCTCTCTCTCTCTCTCTCTCTCTCTCTCTCTCTCTCTCTCTCTCTCTCTCTCTCTCTCTTCTCTCTCTCTCTCTCTCTCTCTCTCTCTCTCTCCCCCTTTCAACCCCCCCCCCACACACACACACACACACACCTCTTTCTCTGTGAACTGGGAAACATTCAAAGCTGGGGTAAACAAGCCGACATGGAATTTATCTCCTCCATGCCTGCATCTCCATGTTTTGACCCCACTTCCGACATTGCTAATCCTTTTCAACAAATTGTTACGGAACCAACAGACCCCTAGAGGCTCTCCCGAACCCTCAAACGGGCACAGAAGAGAAAAGAGAAAAAGAAAAAGAAATAATAATTTTAAAAAAAAATTATAACGAAGAAGAAGAAGGGGGAAAAAGAAAAGAAAAAAAAAGGTTCATCTCGCCCCGACTGGAATTCAAACCCTGCGTGGCCGTGTCTGTTTGCTAAGAGTTGGGAGGAGCTTGCTTTTTTTTTTTTTTTTTTTTTTGCTTTTTTTCTTCTTCTTTCTTCTGAACCCCTCCTTCCCCCCCCTCCCCCCCCCCCCCCCCCCCTTTTTTCCCCCCCTTCACCCCCCCCCCCCTTCCCCCTCCCACCCCCTTTTTTTTTTCTTTTTTCGGCGACGTGCAACAGGGGCCTTGCATGAACAGGTTTCTGCACTCTAGAGTAGGAATTATTCGCGTTCGCATTTATTTTCCTGGCCATTTGGCTGGGCGGTGACATTGTGCATACCGATCTTATCTG
>JABMCL010001941.1:300000-307500 GCA_018857735.1 Alviniconcha marisindica
CCTGCTCACTGTGCGGTTAAGTTAACGGGCTCTGTTCGTTGTTATAAAACTGTCCCCCGCTCTATGCCGTTAAGTTAACGGGCTCTGTTCGTTGTTATAAAACTGTCCCCCGCTCTATGCCGTTAAGTTAACGGGCTCTGTTCGTTGTTATAAAACTGTCCCCCGCTCTATGCCGTTAAGTTAACGGGCTCTGTTCGTTGTTATAAAACTGTTCCCCGCTCTATGCCGTTAAGTTAACGGGCTCTGTTCGTTGTTATAAAACTGTTCCCCGCTCTATGCCGTTAAGTTAACGGGCTCTGTTCGTTGTTATAAAACTGTTTCCCGCGCTGTGCAGGTACCGCTCTCTGATCGCTGTTATAAAACTGTCTCCCACACAGTACAGGTATCGCGCTCTGTTCGCTGTTATAAAACTGTCCGCACACTGTACATGTATCGCGCTCTGTTCGCTGTTATAAAACTGTCTCCCACACAGTACAGGTATCGCGCTCTGTTCGCTGTTATAAAACTGTCCCCACACTGTACATGTATCGCTCTCTGTTCGCTGTTATAAAACTGTCTCCCACACAGTACAGGTATCGCGCTCTGTTCGCTGTTATAAAACTATCCACACACTGTACACGTACCGCGCTCTGATCGCTGTCATAAAACTATTCCCCACACTGTATAAAACTGTCCCCACACTGTATAAAACTGTCCCCACACTGTACATGTACCGCACTCTGTTCGCTATTATAAAACTATTCCCCACACTGTACATGTACCGCACTCTGTTCGCTATTATAAAACTATTCCCCTGTTCGCTGTTATAAAACTGTCCCCACACTGTACATGTACCGCACTCTGATCGCTGTTATAAAACTGCCCCCACACTGTATAAAACTGTCCCCACACTGTACATGTACCGCACTCTGTTCGCTATTATAAAACTATTCCCCACACTGTACATGTACCGCACTCTGTTCGCTGTTGTAAAACTGTCCAGAACGACAAGGGAAACTCCGCATCAAAGCAGCCGCGTTCTCCATCTGAGCTCTGGTAATCTGATAACAAGTTGTCTGTCGATGGGGTGTCATCTGACTGACTGCAAGTTTAAACGATTGTTTCGCGGACAAACAGTACCGTATGCACAGCAGTTTCAGCGACTGTGGGGAGAATTATTTGCCGAAGAGACTGAGAGAAACAGTTTAACAAACGGTCCCTTATGGACTGTGCACGAGTTTCCTGACCCATGACGCTGAATAGGAAATTGCCTTTAACAGCGGGTTGAACGAGACTTCCGGTTTTGTGAGCCGTACGTGCGTGAAAATAGTGGATGGAGAAAGCGCGAAACAACTCTGTAGAACAGCGCCAAACTCACTCAGCCAAGGCCAGACATGACAGCGTTGCCCTCGGGTCGATCGAGATGTGGCACGTGAAACCGTTGCGAATACCGCCGTTGATTCGGGTCCCATTTGGTCCTTGGTCCTGTCCCGAGTAACGCGTTACGTGTATCGCCTGCGAGGGACGTAGTTGACACATTTTCCCTGACTGCTTTGCAGTACAACGCCTTGTTAGACAGTGTGGGTAAAACGTCACACACGCAGGCACACGCACGCACACACACGGGCGCGCACACACACACACACACACACACACACACACACACACACACACACACACACGTACGCACGCACGCACACACACCACACACACACACACACACACACACACACACACACACACACACCACACACCACACTCACACACACACACACACAACAACACACACACACACACACACACACACACCACACACACACACCACACACACACACTCACATGCACACACTCCACACACACACACACACACACACACACACACACACACACACACACACACACACACACACACACACACACACACTAAGACTGGGTAGTACTGCTCTTGCCGCGACTATAGCATGTGTCCGTGTGCGTAGGGGTGGTGGGGGGGGGGGACGCAGGCGTGTATGCAGTCGTGTATTCGCGTATGTACGTGTGTTCGTATGCAAGTGTGTGTGTGTGTGTGTGTGTGTGTGTGTGTGTGTGTGTGTCTGTGTCTGTGTCTGTGTGTATGTGTGTGTGTATGTGTGTGTCTGTGTCTCTGTGTGTGTGTTTTGTGTGCGTGTGTGCGTGCGTGTGTACGTGTGTGTGTGCGGGGGGGGGGGGGGGTATGTGTGTGTGTGTGTGTGTGTGTGTGTGTGTGTGTGTGTTGTGCGATGGGTAAATCTGTAGGCTTCGTAAGCGCCCCGGGCTCTTACCAGATGGGGCGCCATAAATAATCTATGATTATTATTATGTTAGTAACTTGACGCTGTACGGCCAATTTCCAGCGATGGTATAACCCCTTGGCACTGGGATATTCTCACTAGCAGGACTCCTCTTTCTTTGACTGGGGGCTGAGAAATCATACCCTCTTCCAGGCCGGGACTGATGTACCAATAGGATCTTTACGTAGGGACTCTCTCTCTCTCTCTCTCTCTCTCTCTTCTCTCTCTCTCTCTCTCTCTCTCTCTCTCTCTCTCTCTCTCTCTCTCTCTCTCTCTCTCTCTCTTATCTTATTTGGTAGTTTAGCAAGAACTAGTTGTTAGACAGGTCTAAATGAACCTAAACTACAATCCTTGGAAAATAAAGTTTTCGAGTTCGAGTTCGAGTTCGAGCTCTCTCTCTCTCTCTCTCTCTCTCTCTCTCTCTCTCTCTCTCTCTCTCTCTCTCTCTCTCTTGTCCTATGTTCTGCTGCTTCATTTGCTCATAATATGCTCACCGTATACTCATAATATGTAACTGAATGATGTATGGCATGTGTTCATCTGGCGCTGTGAGCACGCTATCTTTTGTGTGGAAATTCTCATGTATAACGTTTCACTCACTCATTCATGCCTATATGTATATAAATAATGCCTGTAATTTGATATCTATTCATCAGCAGCTTAGCAAGAACTAGTTGTTAGACAGGTTTTTGAATGAACCTAAACTACAATCCTTGTAAAATAAAGTTTTCGAGTTCGAGTTCGAGTTCTCTCTCTCTCTCTCTCTCTCTCTCTCTCTCTCTCTCTCTCTCTCTCTCTCTCTCTCTCTCTCTCTCTCTCTCTCTCTCTCTCTCTCTCTCTCTCATCTACTCATCAGTAGCTTAATTAGCAAAGACTAGTTGTTAGACATGTTTTTGACTGAACCTAAACTACAATCCTTGTAAAATAAAGTTTTCGAGTTCTCTCTCTCTCTCTCTCTCTCTCTCTCTCTCTCTCTCTCTCTCTCTCTCTCTCTCTCTCTCACACACACACAGACTATCTATCTCAACACTGATTGGTGCACATCGAACTTGCCAACCTCAGCTGTTTGGAAGTGGCCACAACGAACCGTAAACCAACTCTCGATTCTCTCGATTTCTTCTCGGACCCATCTCTTGCCAGTCGGGCCGGGGGGTCGGGGTCGGGTGGAGGGGGGGGGAGGAGGGAGGTGGCGGGGATGGGGGGGGGGGGGGGGGGGGGCTACTCCGGTGCTTTAACACTTTATGGTCGCTGGTCTTTATGAGCGTAGGGGAGAGTGGGGCTAATTCACTTAAAGAGGCGCATCCTCAATTTACGAGGTGTCCCCCTTAGCACGTTTTACACGTCTCTGACCATTGTGGCAGGTTTTTACAGCAGTTGGTGCCAGGCGGTTACAGGCGTCGTGGAAATGGGTTTATTTGGGGGAAGTGCGGGTCGCGACTCAACGCGTGCCTCGCTCCCGATTGAATCTTTTTACGACCGTGTATGACCATGTGAGTGCGGCACCGGCACGGGGCGACAAGGGGACTGGCCTTTGCTAGCGGAGCAGATAGAGGGGCTGGGGGGCGGGGGGCGGGGGTGGGGGGTGGAAGTGAGATTTACCTTTAGTAGCGAGCAAATGGGATGCGGGGGGGGGGGGGGGGGGGGGGGGGGGGGGGGGGGGGGGGGGGGGGGAGCTGGCCTGTGGTAGAGGAGCAGATGGGTGATGGAGTGAGACTGACCTTTGGTAGCGGAGCAGATGGGTGAGGGAGTGAGACCGACTTTTGGTAGCGGAGCAGATGGGGGGTGGTGGGTGGGTGGGGGGGGGGGGGGGGTAGACTGACCTTTGGTAGCGGAACAGATGGGAAGAGGGGGAGGGGGGGAGGCTGACCTTTGGCAGCGGAACAGATGGGGGGGGGGGGGGCAATGAAACTGACCTTTGGTTAGGGGGAGAAATAGAGGGAACAGAGAGACTGACCTTATGTAATGGGGGAAACAGGGAGAGGCAGTGACATTGACCTTTAGTAATAGGGAAAATAGGGAGAGGCACTGACATTGACCTTTGGTAACCGACGGAAATAGGGAGAGGCAGTGACATTGACCTTTGGTAGTGGGGTAAAATAGGGAGCAGCAGTGACAGTGACCTTTGGTAGTGGGGTAAAATAGGGAGCAGCAGTGACATTGACCTCTGGTAGAGGGGAAAAATAGGGGAAGCAATGATACTGACCTGTGGTAGCGGGGGAAAGGTGAAGCAATGACACTGACCTTTCGTAGCGCGGAATCAGAGAGGGGGTTGGCCAGTGAGAGAAGATATATATATATATGTGTGTGTGTGTGTGTGTGTGTGTGTGTGTGTGTGTGTGTGTGTGTGTGTGTGTGTGTGTGTGTGTGTGTGTGTGTGTGTGTGTGTGTGTGTGTGTGTGTGTGTGTGTGTGTGTGTGATGTTGTGTGTGTGTGTGTGTGTGTGTGTGTGTGTGTGTGTGTGTGTGACTGTATCGTGCGATCCTTTAATCTCTCGAACCCGAAGGAAAAAGGGGCGGTGGGAGCGAGGGGTTTAGCTAAACCGTTAGGTAACATAGTTAACTCTTATGGCTTGCTCTATATATCTCTCAAACGGTCTTTAGGGACGCAGACAGACAAACAGACAGCGAATTTGAGCTGATGGACCAGGACTGGCTGATTCTTCTGGGTTTCGTGGCTTTAGGGTTGGGTGTATAAATCTATCAAACCCATCTTTTACGAGAGGGGATCAAAGGCACTGGCGCATAGGGGAATGTTACGACTGTTTCATGCAATCCTTCGTGCCGTCCACGCATAAACGTCTGTTGCAAGAGGGGCAGAATACACACGGGAGATTCCCACACTTACACTGAGTTGTATATCAGTGTGTGTGTGTGTGTGTGTGTGTGTGTGTGTGTGTGTGTGTGTGTGTGTGTGTGTGTGTGTGTGTGTGTGTGTGCATGTGTGTGTGTGTGTGTGTGTGTGTGTGTGTGTGGTGAGGAGTGGTGTGTGTGTGTGTGGAGAGAGTGTGTGTGTGTGTGTGTGTGTGTGTGTGTGTGTGTGTGTGTGTGTGAGAGAGAGAGTAGAGAGAGAGAGAGAGAGAGAGAGAGAGAGAGAGAGAAAGTGTGTGTGTGTGTGTGTGAAGAGAGAGAGAGAGAGAGTGGTGTGTGTGTGTGTGTGTGTGTGTGTGTGGTGTGTGTGTGTGTGTGTGTGTGTGTGTGTGTGTGTGTGTGTGTGTGACCTATCTAGCTCAGAGCCTTCATTGCTCGAATAGGACTGGCACATTAACATTGTTAATTTTCAAATGAATTTATTTATAACTGTTTACGCATGTCGTGTGTTGTGGGCTGTTTGTTACGTACTGTATGAATGGAACGTCACCAAGACGAATTGCCTGTGCACATTTTAATGTCATGTGTAAATAAATCTCCTTGTGTGTTCACCGAGAGAAAAGGACAAGCAGTGAGCGAGAGCGCGCGCGCGCACGCGCGGAAGAGAGAGAGAGAGAGAGAGAGAGAGAGAGAGAGAGAGAGAGAGAGAGAGAAAGAAACTCATCAACATCGATCTCTCTCAGTAAAAAAAAGTCACTCGGCCAGTGTATGCCCTCGGTGCGTGCAATGTATCGCTCCAAAAAACGTCTTAATTAATATCTAACGACCGAGTCATATTACGGCCAGAAATGATATCCGTCATTGGGGTTTTCTTTGATGTGATGTATGATGAACATTAAATCACTCGCTGAGCCTGTGCGCTCTGCGCTTGAGTGAACATCTTTTTGAGCCATTTCCAAGATTGCGTGCACTAGCCAGAAATGGCCCACATCTCAAAGAATACGCCCACATCAACTCTGGTGGTTTATTGTCATTTACGGTCCTGTTTTGCCGTTTCTGAGCGTCATTATTTCCTTTGCCTTGCTGGGGTTTCTGGCATTTTATTTTATTTTTTGTGTTGATGGTTTGGACCTGAAATATTGATTGCGTCGGAGATCATAGATCTCGAGTTTAAGGTTTATTTCTGCGGCTTTTTTTTATTTTTTAGGACATCTGAAAAATCTGGAAGTGGGGGAACCGGCTTGTGGCGCTCGAACTACTCCTGGGTTTTGTTGTTTATTTTAGGGAATAGTTGTTATTGTTGTTATTGTTGTGGTGGTGGTGGTGGTGGTGGTGGTGTTCCCAAGCTGAACACTCCGGAGTAAACCCGGTAAATATATGATGTACATTGAGAAATGCATTCCATAGGGTGAGAGGAATGCTCCTGTGGCTTTTTTTTGTTTTGTTTTTTGATGACGCCTCATATGTACCATTGGCGGGAGCTGCCACAAGTATCATTTTTGTCGCGACAAAAGTTTTGTATATCAGTGTGTGTGTGTGTGTGTGTGTGTGTGTGTGTGTGTGTGTGTGTGTGTGTGAGTACAAAAATATTTTGTCGCGACCAAATTACAGCATACTTTTGTCGCGACAAAAGACATGTTTTGTCGCGACAAACACGTGTTTCGTCGCGACAAAAAGTATACTTGTGGCAGCTCCCGCCAGTGATACACATGGGCAGCCACATGCCGTCTTCAGAGGATTTATTTCCATTTCTTGAGGGTGGATGCTGCTATGCAAGGAGTTTGTCGTGGCTAAAAGATAGTCACCGCATAACTCTGCAGCGAATTACAACATTTTAGTACAGTAATAGTAGTAGTAATTGGATTTTAATGTCCTGTCAACCGCACAGGGTCAGACTTGGTGTTCTTGCTGGTGTCAACGTAATTGTGACAGCCCTCGACAAGGTGGTTTCTGTGCGTTTGAGGTATTAACCACCACAACCACCACAAACACCACCACCAACGTGTACTACTATCACCACCACCTCAGCCACCGACAAACACCCCCCACCCCACCCGACCCCACCCTCCTCCCATCGACATCTTTAGCGTCGTGATTCGGCTTCAGCCGACCGTCATTCAATGCCCAAAGGGAAGTGACCCCCGAGTTCCTTGTCCTCCGTAAACAGCCGTTCATTTTTCATGAGCTGTACTTCAGGTCCCATAAGCAACCATTATGCACTCGAGTAACCATTAAGCTACGTTTCCCTGCTACGAGAAAGTCGGTTTCTATCAGAGGTCGGACAGTGTCAACAAGAAGTCGTTCAGTTTTACCCCATCGTTGGGTTATGGCCCCCAACGCGGAGAGTTAGGTCCCTTCTGCCGGTATCCCAAAGCTATGAAAGGTTCCCTGTTTTACTCGTCAAT
>JABMCL010001941.1:312500-317500 GCA_018857735.1 Alviniconcha marisindica
GAATGTAATATAGTTTGCCTTTTTGCGAATAGCACACTATGTGCAGGTATGTGTGTGTAAATGTCTTTTTCGGCATTGCCGGATACCACCTGCTGTAGCTGACTGCGGTATGGATAAATGTCTTCAAAATCTGAGTCAAAATAATTATGAGGATGTGTTGTCTCCGTGCATTTGAAGTTGTTTTTCTACCTTCTCTTCTTCATGGAATAAAAAAATATTTTACAAAAAAAGCAGAAAAAACATTTTGAGGTCGACCGAAGTTTTTGTACTGCCTAATTTTATCACGTACACTGTCCTTTTACTTCTCAGGTAATGATGATTGTTTCTCGGTGTAGTTCGTTTCTCTTTGTGACAGATCTCCACACGATGGCATGGCACTGTACTATGCTGTTGGGTGCTGTACTACGCTTGTACAGTTTTGTACTGTACTGTGTGGAACATTTTGTGCATTTTGTGATACACTCGCAGTGTACATAATACTTCTTCTTCTCCACCTCGTCCTCATCTCTCTCTCTCTCTCTCTCTCTCTCTCTCTCTCTCTCTCTCTCTCTCTCTCTCTCTCTCTCTCTCTCTCTCTCTCTCTCTCTCTTTACGATGATAATGACGCAGCAGGCTTGCTTGCCAGTTTGTATATTCTGACCGTGGATGTAAACTGAGATCGAGTCTCATCTCTCTGCCGGCATGGAATTTTGGGTGGACGCTGGCGATACGCGAGCTTTTTGTACAGTTTATGATCCTTCCCTGTGTAAATTTTTTTAACTAAAAAACAAAACAAAAAAACACACTTGGACACGCAGGAGCTGACCTTTGTTGTAACTGGAATCGACGACACTGTTTGTGTCTTTTCTTCTTCGACTTCGCCTGTTCGTTGTTTTTGTTTTGTTTTTGTTTTGTTTGGTTTGTTTTGTTTTTTTCCGGAAGTTGCAGCCACGACAGGCTTGGTAATGTGCAAACTTTAAATCGTCAAACCACCAAGCAACTTTATATTAATCATTGTCCCTCGTGCTGGTGTGCTTGTACGATAAACTTCCAGAATGTGCACAATACGATATTGTTAGATCGTTGTATGGAATGAAGTTCGTGTTGCTGGTCAACACAAACCTGGTAAAGGTTATTTTCTTTCTCCCTCGATTAACCCGTTCCTCGCCCAAGGAAGTGTTACTGTAGGCTATTGGCGAAATCAGTTATTGTCCAAAATACTCGTAGTCTCGACGCAGTTTAGGCTTCACCGAGGGGACGAAACGTCACAAGCCCTATCAATAGGAATCAAATAAAAAATAGACACACACAATAGCTTTTCGCTCCATTTGTGGTCATCTTTTATTAAAAAAACAAAAAACAAAACTAAATATATATATTCACGTTTGAAAGTCACGGAAAGTAGCCATTTTGTGCCCGGCATTAGTGTCGTCATGGACTGGGCCGGAACGTGTGCCAAAAGTATCAAATACGTCACGAGCCACCATTTTTCGACTCATCATTGATAAAGAGCACACCAACATGGCTGGGCCCTGAGAAGCTCAAATTCGAAGGAAAAAAGCAAAACAAAGCAAAGCAAAAAACCCACACAGAAACAAAAACCCACACAAATACTTCTTTTGTATAAAACATTAATATTAAAAAGCCTGCGGATAGGTGGAAATATTTGCACGTTTTCTGCGTTTTTAGAACAGCTGGCGTCTTCGCTTCGGTTTCTCTTGAAGCTAATCAGTGTTGCTCTTTTATAGAACGTTTCTCACTGATGCAAACTGAGAATGCACGCAAATTTGGATTTCACGGAGGAGAAACCTTAAATTCAAAAGGACTTACTTAGCGCTCGAAAGATGTCACATGAACACAACAATAAAAAATATGGGAATATCGCCTATGGGAATTCTCACCTGGCATGCGAGTACATACAAGGTACGTAAACCACACCGAAGGTACATCAAAGGTACATTTAGGGTGTACTTTTGACGGAGTTTATGTACCGTGCATGCAAATATTCGCATGCCAGGTGAGAGCGACCGTGGACGATTTGGATCTTCGTGTTGTTCGTGTGACGCCTTTTTAGCGCCAGTTAGCCAGTTAACTCCCTTTGTTTGTTGATATTACACAGGTGCTGTAGGCCTCTTTGAGTAATTATGTCTTACAGGCAAGTGGCAAATATTTTGCCAAGGGCACGTAACACACGTCACTCAAGGGCATGGAAAGGGTTAAAGGACTTTCCTTTATTACTAATCTTGCGACGACAGTTGGTTCTTCTTCTTCTTCTTCTTCATTCCCTCCCCCCCCCCCCCCCCCCCCCCCCCCCCCCCCCCCCCCCCCCTCTTTCTTTCTTCTTCTCTTTTTTTCTTTTTTTTAAAACTTCTTCTTCTTCTTCTTCTTTTTTTTCTTTCTTTTTTTTTTAACTTCTTCTTCTTCTTCTTCTTCTTCTTCTTCTTCTTCCTTGTTTTTCTGTATGCACATACTGCCAGTTAGAAGCCATAGCATTAAATTCTACAGCTGTAATATTGTCATCTAGACAGAAGAACTCAACAACAACAAAAACCACGGATCTGCCATATACTGTTTCTACTGTTTCGGGCACGAAACTAAAAAGTAACTGTTGTTCTCTACAGTCTGTGACTGCGATTGTACAAACCATGTGTGGTTGAGAAAAAGAATGCATGGATCGTTCGGCACTGAAATTTTATGGAAGATATTTTTATGCACTGAAAATTGTTTGTGGCAGACTTGAATTTTTTTAATTTTATTTTATGCTCTGGAAATCGTGGCAGACTTTTTGTACTCTAAAATTGTGGAAGACTTTACGTCTTGAAAATTGTGGAGCAGTTTATGTTTTTTGAAATTACTATACGGATTGGAATGGCAGCTGCTATACTGGAGCCTTTATATTGCGGTGTGCACACGGGTTATATCGCGACTTGACTTCTATCATCAAAGATCTTCAACCGTCCAGATAGAACATTCCTACCCTCAAAAAGGCGAAGTTTCCGGTTTGCGCTCAATGTACATATTCCATTCAAAGCAAGTCACATGGCAAAGCCAGATCTGTATTTTTGAGTGGTCGCAGGGGAGTGTACTCTGCGTCCAAATTTGGACAGCTCGGCTTGCAGTGACGTCATATCTATTTTAAGCGCTAACCGGAAATCGCGCTTCACAAAGCGTCTTTGAGTGAAGTGTTCTGTCTGCTGGTCAGGTTGAATATTGGTGATTTTGGTTTTGGTTTTTATCGTGAAGTTAATGCTGAGCCCATGAAGGTTATTTTTGGAGACATAATTATGTATCAATGGACTGTTACGAAAACAAGGACCAAAGACTGATGCCATCGTCATCGTGTAGGTGTGATACTGTCGAGGTGACAACGGGCGTGTTGACAATGTATTTCATGACGTGAACAGGGCAAGGAAGGTGATTACTTCTCACTTTTATATATATGTATATGAAAAGAGTGACGTCGAGTATTTCGTGGATGCCGAGACATTGTTCTAACTTCTTAGATGGGGCAATGTCAGGTTTTGCTGGTAAACTTTTCATATTTGATTGTTGTCGATATACTTTGATTCTAGGCTCTCTTTTTTTCTTCTTTTTTCTTATTTTTTTAAAATAATTGTCAGAAGAGCTGAACTGCATTTACAGGACTCCCCTCCCCCCTCTTATAACCCCACCCCATGAAATTCCCTCAGCTGTAATGTGGTGAATATAGTGTTCAGATTCTACACAGTTGGACTCGTTGTTGTTGTTGTTGTTGTGTTGTGCTCTCTCTCTCTCTCTCTCTCTCTCTCTCTCTCTCTCTCTCTCTCTCTCTCTCTCTCTCTCTCTCTCTCTCTCTCTCTCTCTCTCTCTGTCGGCCTCCATCTCTCCTTCCCTCCTCTGTCTCTCCTTCCCTCCCCCCTTCCCTCTCTCCACCTCTCCGACGTTCAGTGTGAGAACAAGGAGGATATGACGTTTGTTTTTCTTTTTTATGCTGTTTCAGTCTAGTGATGGCTACTGACATGTGATGAAATGCGATAGCAGTCTACCAAAATTACGAACTAAGAGGTGGTTTGCATCGACGACAATGTTTCAGTAAATTTACTTGTTTTCCAAATGGCGTACGATACACATCTATATGTGAATGATTGACGTTCTGATTGTATATCTATTTTCTTCTGTTGTGAAATACCTCTAGAAATCTTTGACGTGTCTGTGTTGTAATGCGCACAAGAGAGATGATATATACGTTGTGAAAGCCGAAGAAAGGGAAAAAGACCGAATGTAAGAGAGAGAAAATATACTAACGTTTCTTTCGTTTGAATTTCTTCCCACATTATATCAAATAAAGTCTTACGTAGACAGTCAAATCATGTACAAACTGTTTGTGTGGGGTTTTGTCAAACGTGGAGAACAAACAGATTTGTGCACATACATTTTTTTGTGAACGTTTATTGATGTTGAATTAGGAACAGGATCTTATTATGTTCAAATACCTACGTTCCTAATTGCCAATGTACATTTGTTCTTGTTATTTTTTATTTTTTTGTGGATTTGATCGTTTCTGAGCAAGAGTCTATAATCATCAGGTTTACAGATGTTTACTCATAGTTAGCTATGTCTGTGAATTAAAAAAAAAAGTCATTAAATTTTCAAAAATCTCTTTGGCGTCCTTGTTTCTCTCTCTCTCTCTCTCTCTCTCTCTCTCTCTCTCTCTCTCTCTCTCTCTCTCTCTCTCTCGCATGCGCGCACGCGCACGCACACACGCACGCACACACACACGCACGCACGCACTCTCGCACGCTCGCTCGCACGCACGCACGCACACACACACACACAGAGTTATAATAATGATACTAACAATCAGATTTGTTCTCTGTTGTCATTTAATGGTAGTCCTATACAAGTTCTGTATAAATATTAGGACGCTCAAAATCGACTAAGAGCAGGATATTCTCTTGTTGAACAAAATTGCTCTTCCCAGCTACATCCATGACAGACGAGCACTGAACTATCTCATACTACTGGCCCATGGAGAGCGGGGA
>JABMCL010001941.1:322500-342500 GCA_018857735.1 Alviniconcha marisindica
TTATTACAACCAAAGCAATCACATACGCATTCCTCTCACACTATGGAAAGCATTTGTCAACGTACAACTAACTGTACATACCGGGTGACCCCCCGAGTGCTCAGCTGGGGGCTGCTGTAGCAACATATACATTGCAACAACAAAAAATGTTAAAGAATTGCAAAGGGAAAATGTGAAAGAAAAATAAGCAGAGATGGTGAAGGAGGGGTTAAGATCTGGTGCAGCACGTATAACATTAAAACAAAAGCCTAATAAATCACTTAGCAAATCTGCCCTTAGGAAGTGTGCCTTTCTCATACCTGCGAAAGCTAACACTTAGGAAGTCTACCTTCCTGAGTTCTGCACATCTACCTAAAGGCCAGCGATCACTTAGGATGTCTGCCTTTCTGAGTTCTGCACGTCTACCTAAAGGCCAGCAATCACTTAGGATGTCTGCCTTTCTGAGTTCTGCACATCTACCTAAAGGCCAGCGATCATTTAGGAAGTCTACCTTTCTGAGTTCTGCACATCTACCTAAAGGCCTTCGATCATTTAGGAAGTCTACCTTTCTGAGTTCTGCACATCTACCTAAAGGCCAGCAGTCACTTAGGAAGTCTACCTTCCTGAGTTCTGCACATCTACCTAAAGGCCAGCGATCACTTAGGAAGTCTACCTTCCTGAGTTCTGCACATCTACCTAAAGGCCAGTGATCACTTAGGAAGTCTGCCTTCCTGAGTTCCGCACATCTACCTAAAGGCCAGCGATCACTTAGGAAGTCTACCTTCCTGAGTTCTGCACATCTACCTAAAGGCCAGCGATCACTTAGGAAGTCTACCTTCCTGAGTTCTGCCTTCCCGACACATTCCACGCACAGCTGCTTCGTTTCTTCTTACAACTTCAGGTGAATTAGATCTTTATATGCGACTTAACTCTTTCACCGGTAACAATTTTAAATTGTATGCTGTTTCCTCCTAAGAAAACCCTCGAGGAAAGGTAAATCTGACCACAAATGCTGGGTTTGAGAACCTGGCTTCACGTCCACCAATTCGTGAGAAGCTAGACTTGAAGCAGGACCGCACGCATACCGCATCCTGTAAGCAGAAGGCAAGCAATTTGTCAAGGACATCATAACTGTGACATGCTGAGGGAAAGAAAAGGGTTAATAAATTGTGTATCACTCTGCCATGCGTCTCAGGAGGTGACAGACCACACACATGTGCCATCATCCTCACAGCTGCAATAAACTTGCTACAAAAAAAATGGAACAGGAAACCCACTCTGGAATGTTGTTGTTGCTGTTGTTGTTGTTGTTGCTGTTGTTGTTGTTGTTGTTGTTGTTGTTGTTGCTGTTGTTGTTGTTGAACGCTTTTATATAGTGCTATTCTCCACTCTCGAGCGGACTCACTGCACTCGCATGTGATTCTACATGAGTGACTAGTTTTTATAGCGCTTTTTTGCATGTCCACCGAAGTGGTGTACTTACAGCGCTGACATGGCTGGTACGTGCTACATGAAACTGCTGCTGTCTCGGCGCCTTTGTGTACACCATGCAACCATGCACCATGTCACCATGTCAGTGGTCGACATCCACTTTAGAAAACTTCTGTGGATGTACTGCCCTGGACATGCCGGAGTGTAGGGAAATAGCCGAACGGATAGACTGGCTTGCAGCTCAGCAGTCCCAAGTGGCTTGCGTCTGGGAAGATCTGAAGTGTTGCTGGTACAAAGCCAAGGACATCATACCATCGATCGCCTCGAGGAAAGAGGCATAGAAATGGGAAACGCTCGACGATCGTCTTTGAAAAGACCTTAAAAGGCCATCTTCAATCAGACCAGCAACGAAACCTTTTCAAAGACAACGTTGGAAAACTTCCGAGAGACGGGGTGGAGCGCATAGGGGCTTTCCCCAGCGCATAGATACCATCTTAAACTGAACTGAGCTGACCGTTATGGTTTCCAGGCCGCGAAATGTCAAGTAATCAACCGCACAGTCCTTCAGCCAAACGGGTGCGTGAGTGAACTGTTGCAGAGATCGAAGCAATAACCGTCCGCAGCGCAAATTGAAAAACCGATTGGCGAGGGGCAAAAGGTGCAGTCGTGAGAACCGGCAGTTTGCTGCATGGTGTAGAATACTGAAGCGGCACTACAACCACCCGGCTCACACCCAGCTATGTATTGCTTTCAATAATAACCTCCAGAGACTTGATCGCTCGTTTCCTTCGTTGTAACCTAAACTCCGCTCTCAAATCAATAATGATATTCCTTGTCCGCTGGATCTACGGTCCCCACCTTGGTGTTTGGACAAGTTGTTCGACTGGACAGAGGCATGAGTGAACAACTGCTGGTGAGGTTGACAAAATAAAACAGCTCTAGAGAAAGGTGCTCACCTATACGACGACACACAAAGGACAATTAAAAACACAAGCGCTTTCCATACATAGTCTTCGTCTGGTGTAAGAAGAGAGATAAAAATAAAAATAAAAGGAAGTAAAGAAGAAGATAGACAAGAAGTTGAAGTAAAGCAATGTTAAGGATCTAAACGTAGATTTAAAACGACTGGATGACTCAAAGAAATGACTGGATGACTCAAAGAAAATGCGTCGATTGAGAGCTGTGGGAGACGAAGCAGGCGAAGTTTGCACGGTCCTATAACGCTGATGATGTGAACCTCCATGCAGCAAAAATTATCAGACTGCTCGTGTTTACCGTGAATAGAGGGGTCCGGCCTGCCAGTCACCCGAGCAGCTCCAGCCAATCAGAACGTCACAAATGACATTCCGCGCGAAAAGCCCGAAGAGCCGCCGCCATGTTTTCCTGGCTGACAAGCAAAAGCATAGCAACAGGGCCAAGGGCCGGTGGATTCCCACGAAACTTTCAACCGAACTGTACTGTAATTAACTGAAATGTAACGAGATGAACTGTATTGAACCGAACTACTGACCTGAACTGCACGGTACTGAACTGAACTGTAACGTAATGAACTGAATTGTACAAAATGTAACCGGATGAACATACTGGATTGGACTGGACTGTGACGTAATGAACTGAACGGAATTGTACTAAATGTAAAGAGGTAAACTTACTGAACTGAACTGTGACGTGATGAACCGAACTGAATTGTACGAAATATGACGAGAAGAGTATTGAAATGAACTGTACGAAATGTAGCGCGATCAACTATACTCAACTGAACTGTGACGTGATGAACTGAAATCAACTGTACGAAATGTAACGAGATGAACTATACTGAACCGGAATACTGACCTGAACTGCGCGGTAATGAACTGAACTGTGACGTAATGAACTGAACTGTACGAAATGTAACGAGATGAAGTGAACTACTGACCAGACCTGCACGCTACTGAAATGAACTGGCCTGAACTGTACGAAACGTAACGAGATGAAGTGAACTACTGACCAGACCCGCACGCTACTGAAATGAACTGGCCTGAACTGTACGAAATGTAACGAGATGAAGCGTACTGAACTGAACCACCGGCCTGAACTGCACGGCACAGAAGTGAAGCAAACCCAGCGAGGACTGGAAGGGATTTGTGTGGAGCCTGACCCGAGAGTATAATGCGGCAGACGTCCTAATCCGGCACAGGCGTGCTCGCTCATCGGATGTCTGAGCGCCCGCCCATCACCCATCTATCACCACTTGGAACTAAATATACTTCGTGCGCAAACGTACGGTCAGTATGTTGGCTGATTCCAGCCATTAAATCAGCCTAACTGACTGGCGTGACAGTTCCTCGAAACCAGGTCGTTTCCTTTTTGATTCTTCTTCTTCTTCTCTTTTTTTTTCTTTTTTTCTTCTCTTTTTTTCTTTCAATTTTTTCTCTTTTTTTCTTTTCATTTTTCTTCTTTTTTCCCCTTATTTTTCTTCTTCTCTTTTTTCTTTGGTGGGTGGGGTGGGAGTAGGGGCGGGGGTAGTGGGGGGAGGGGTATTTGCTGTTTGGTTGTTGTTGTTGATGATATTTTTGTTCTTGTTTGTTTGTTTGTTTTGCTTATTGTTGCTTTAAGTGTATTTTTCTCTGGGGTCTTTACTGACTGCTCACCAAAACCGTGTGCATAAAGGCGACAACAGTGGCAAAAAAATTAAAGGGATAATATATGTAAACACGGTAAGGTTGTTCTTTGTCCAGGAATGGCGACGCAAGCTGGCCTGAAAACGTACTTAATTAAAGTGCAAAATACTTTCTTCTGCGTGCTTCATTTATGTTGTTCTACGAATCTCTCTCTCTCTCTCTCTCTCTCTCTCTCTCTCTCTCTCTCTCTCTCTCTATATATATATATATATATATATATATATATATATATATATATATATATATATATATGTGTGTGTGTGTGTGTGTGTGTGTGTGTATACAGACATACAAAGGAAGCTTTTTGTTGCTGCTTTGTTATTGGTGTTGTTGTTGAGTTGTTGCTGAGTTGTTGTTGGTGGTGGTGGTGGGGGGTTGTTGTTTGTTGTTATTTTTAATGTTGTTGTTTCTGTGTTGTTGTTGGGTTGTTGTTGTTGTTGTTTGGGTTTTTTTTTTTTATGTTGCTGTTTCTTTCGCTATCTTTTTTTTTTTTCTTTGGGGGTGGGGGTGGGGTTCCTTTCGTGACTTTGTTCCCCACAACTGTTGAAATAGCAAGTTGCAAGGTACACACGTTGCTTTGTACTGGCTGGCTCCCCACCGCCTTAATATCTATTGTTCTGGTGGTGGCGGTCTTGCTCGAATTTGCGAGTCGGAGCGCTTTCGACGATCAGTCAGTCAGTGAGACCGAGAGAAGACAGGGCTGCCCCTGTCAGTGAGTCAGTCAGTCAATGAGACCGAGGGAAGACAGGGCTGCCCCTGTCAGTCAGTCAGTCAGTGACCGAGGGAAGGCAGGGCTGCCCCTGTCAGTCAGTCAGTCAGTACAAAAGGGAGACCGAGGGAAGACAGGGCTGCCCCTGTCAGTCAGTCAGTCAGTGACCGAGGGAAGGCAGGGCTGCCCCTGTCAGTCAGTCAGTCAGTGACCGGGGGAAAGGGACCCCAGGGCTGCCCCTTTGTACAGTCAGTCGGGGGGGCCCCCCCAGTCAGTCAGTGAGACCGAGGGAAGACAGGGCTGCCCCTTACAGTCAGTCAGTCAGGCAGTGAGACCGAGGGAAGGCAGGGCTGCCCCTGTCAGTCAGTCAATCAGTCAGTGGGACCGAGGGAAGACAGGGCTGCCCCTGACAGTCAGTCAGTCAGTGACCGAGGGAAGACAGGGCTGCCCCTGACAGTCAGTCAGTCAGTCAATCAGGCAGTGAGATCGAGGGAAGGCAGGGCTGCCCCTGTCAGCAACCACCTCTGACGCCCTTCATTCAGCCCAGGCACGTCTCACGACGTCTCGCGGGTCAGACGGCTCACAGCAAGCACCTCCATTTGCCTAACCGGTTCCTGCCCTGCCACGCCCGTGAAACAAGTCAAGCAGGCATCGGCTGTCACCCGAGGGAAGACAGGGCCCATCTCAGCAGAGACAGTGGGACGCCGCTGCAGTCTGAGCGGCGGCAACGGCAGCAAAGGTACCGTCAAGTTGGATGGAGTTGTCCTGATCGACTCAGCGACAGACACCGCCTGAAGAGCGGCTGCGGTAGACCACTGGGAATAATAATTATTACTGTCTCATTGTGGTGAGGCTGGGCGGGATCGGGGGGTGGGGGTGGGGTGGGGGGATGGCGCAGAGCCCAGAAGCTGTGTGAACACCCAGGGGGTTGGTGTGGGGGAGGGGAGGGGGCTGGACTGTCGTAGCTGGGTGGGTGGTCTTGCAGCTCACATCCACAGACTATCAGAGACTCTGGACGACGTTAAAAAGAGCAGCAGCACTTTTTCTTTGCAGAGCTCAGGAGCTGTATGAAAGTCGACGTGGCCGTCCTGGGCTCCTGTGGTCCTGGGCTCCTGTGGCCGTCCTGGACTCCTGTGGCCGTCCTGGACTCCTGTGGGCCGTCCTGGACTCCTGTGGCCGTCCTGGACTATCATACAGCTCCTGAGCTTTGCAGAGAAAAGATGCTGCTGCTCTTTTTCACGTCGTCCAGAGGTACCTCGTTCTACTGCCGGGCAAAGCCCGCCCAGTGGCCCGTCTGAGTCTAGCTAGATAATCGGGGCTGTGGTCCGTCCGCTAGACACACGGGCTGTGGTCCGTCCGCTAGACACACGGGCTGCGGTCCGTCTGCTAGACACACGGGCTGTGGTCCGTCCGCTAGACACACGAGCTGTGGTCAGTCCGCTAGACACACTACAGGATGAGGTCCGTCCGTTAAACACACGGGCTGTGGTCCGTCCGCTAGACACACTACGGGCTGTTGTCCGTCCGCTAGACACACTACGGGCTGTGGTCCGTCCGCTAGACACACTACAGGCTGTGGTCCGTCCGCTAGACACACGGGCTGTGGTCCGTCCGCTAGACACACTACGGGCTGTGGTCCGTCCGCTAGACACACTACGGGATGTGGTCCGTCCGCTAGACACACTACGGGATGTGGTCCGTCCGCTAGACACACGGGCTGTGGTCCATGATAATAATAATAATTTACCCTTTTATTTGCTATTTTTCCAGATTGGAGCACATAGCCCATTACAAAGCAAAGAACTAAACACAATCAAAACAAACTTCCGCGAGCATGCAATACGCACACACGCACGCACACACGCACACACACACACACACACACACACACACACACACACACACACACACACACACACACACACACACACACACACACACACACAAAGGGACAGAGACAAAGAGTCAGAGGCAAAAACAGACAGAGACAGAGAGTCAGTGGGATAGCTGGAAGAAGTGAGATTTCAAAGATAATTTAAAAGATCTGATGATCTAATTTCGCAAGGGAGATTGTTCCAGACAGACGGTGCAGCGTAAAAAAAAAAAATCCCTGACCAAGCGAGTGCGTGCGCCCAGAGGTAATTAAGACAGAGAATGGAAGCTTCACAAGAAGAGCGTAGCTGGCGGGGTGGTCGACCATGCACGGGCTGAGATTGACTGCAGAATGTCGAGATGGACCGCAGAATGTCGTGATGGACCGCATGGACCGCAGAATGTCAAGATGGACCGCAGAATGTCGAGATGGACCGCAGAATGTCGAGATGGACCGCAGAATGTCAAGATGGACCGCATGGACCGCAGAATGCCGCGATGGACCGCAGAATGTCAAGATGGACCGCAGAATGTCAAGATGGAATCGACCCCAGAATCTACGGGACCCATGACGCTCCTTAGTCCAGGACCGGAATCAGGTGCCACTGGATTTATTTTTTCCGGCCATTTGCAGATGCTGCAATTGTTGTACGAGTATCCCTGCCAATGGTTACGAGTATGCGCGTCACTGGTCGTTCTCACTGTGGACTGTGTCAGTACTTGTTCACTCTTGCATTTGACACCTAGGTCATTGACTTAATCATTCTTTTCAACAGCACCAGCTGTCAGTGCACAAGCTGAAAAAACGCGAGAGTGAACCCCCCCCCCCTCCCCCCCCGCCAAAAAAGAAAGAAAAAGAAAATCGACTTAGTGTTGGAGTCTGCACAAAACTTAATTTATGTTGGACTACTTCTGTATGTTTTCCATTTAGTGGAGCGCAATACAATACCATGATAAAACACTCATTTCTTCTTCTTCTTCTTCTTCTGCTTCTTCTTCTTCTTTAATCTTCTTCTTCTTCTTCTTCTTTACAGTTGAGAGTAATTGAAAACAAGTACACACTTCCTAACCGAATCCCCAGCCGAAGCCGTTCCTCCGTATCAGGCTCTGCTCACGGTTGTTCCCCTGGACACCCTGACGGCGTTCTGACCAAACCCCGTGTCTTCCGAGTTGCACGTGGCTGTCTGCGCCCATCGAACCACAATTAACCAACAGAGAGCGCAGTATCGATGAGTGTGCAAACCGAGACGAGGAGGGGTGGTGGAGGTGAAGGAAGAGGGGGTGGAGGAGGTGGGAGGTGGAAGGGAGATGCAGGGGAGGAGGGAGGTGGAAGAGGGGTGGAGGAGGAGGAGGAGGAGGGAGGTGGAAAGGGGTGGAGGAGGAGGGAGGTGGAAGAGGGGTGGAGGAGGAGGAGGTGGAAGAGGGGTGGAGGAGGTGGAAGAGGGTGGAGGAGGAGGGAGGTGGAAGAGGAGGTGGAGGAGGAGGGAGGTGGAAAAGGGGGGGAGGTGGAAGAGGGGTGGAGGAGGAGGGAGGTGGAAGAGGGGTGGAGGAGGAGGAGGAAGAGGAGGGAGGTGGAAGAGGGATGGAGGGAAAGAGGGGTGAGGTGGAAAGAGGGTGGAGGAGGAGGGAGGTGGAAGACGGGTGAAGGAGGAGGAGGGAGGTGGAAGAGGGGTGGAGGTGGAAGAGGGGAAGAGGGGAGGAGGATGGAGGTGGAAGAGGGGTGGAGGAGGAGAAAGGAGGAGGAGAAGGGTGGAGGAGGAGAAGGAGGTGGAAGAGGGGTGGAGGGAGAGGAGATGGTGGAGGAGGAGGAAAAAGAGGGAGGTGGAAGAGAGGAGGAGGAGGGAGGTGGAAGAGGGGTGGAGGAGGAGGAGGGAGGTAGAAGTTGGGGTGGAGAGGGTGTAAGGGGCGGGGGCGGTGACGGTGGGGTGGGGGGGGCTAAGCAGTTAGGGGATGCTGCAGCAGCACGCACGCGGCAGGGTGGGGGGAGGGCAGGGTGGGAGGGCTGGCTGGGAAGGGGGGCGGGCAGCGGGCCCGAAGGCACGATAGCGAATTCAGATTGCATGATCAGAGAATATCGGGGTGCCGGAGGCCGAGGTCCGGAGCGCCATCGGAATAATCATGACCGGATTGAAGCGGCACTTTTTCCCCCTCCTAGCACCCTGGCGGAGGAAGAAAAAAAACGCGCCTTTGTCATGCTAGCCATTTCCATAACACAACCCCGCCATTCAGGGCCCTGGCGAAGATTTGATCGGCGGAAATCCAAGGACTTTATCGTTCGTCGCCTTTATTAACCCCGAGTGCCTGTTGTGCATGGTAATGGTACTCGGCGTAAAACGGGTATCTCTCTGTCTCCAGCGTTCTAATCCCTCCGTTTTATTGGCCTGCATAGAGAGGGCGGCGCTCATTGGTAGGAAATTCCCTTGCTGCTCAACACAGCCCACTCCAGACAATCGTCTCTTTCAATATTCCATCGGAATACCAAGCACAATCATTTTCTGATGATAGACGATGGGCAGCGAGCCTTCTGGCCACCCCACCACCACCTCCCACCCCTCCATTTTTTAATTTTTTTTGTTTTTTTTTGGGGGGGGGGTGGAGTTTTGGAGACAGATGGGGGCGGGGGGGGGGGGGGGCATAACCTTTTGCTGATCTGCAACACAGATTTCAAAAAAGCGACATTAACCACACGTGATCAAGCAATTAAACGTCGAATTTGAATACTTAATTTCTGGCGGGTGAAGCGTTTCCACAGGGTGATGGAAGCCAGAGGCCAGGGGTGGGAACAGCTCAGCGGGTAGAGCGTCTGACTGAAAAGCCAGGCGCAATACTGAAGCGGGTTCGAGTCCCCCGTGAGGCGGCAAGGGATGTTTTCCTCCCAGAGTCAACTTTCGGTGCAGACTGTCTTCTCTTACGGTGTCGGTACAGCCCCCCGCATGCAGGCGCATACACCAACATCTGTGCGTTAAAAATTCCAAACACTGGCACTGTTTGAAAGCACGAAAATACTGCACACTCTGACAGGGATGGCGGGTAGCGCTGCTCTTGCGGCTGCTGTGCCTTACCCGGGTAAGGCGACCCGAATTTCCTGAAAGCGATAACTTGATGAAGTAATTAAACTTTAAGACACGGAGATCCTCAACCCCAAACCGCCGAGCAACAAAAAGACACCACTATCAAACCACCAGCATCAGCATCACCACCACCACCACCACAGCCACCACAGCCTCCTCCTTTTTACCTCACAGCTAAAATCCCGATGCTGACAACAGGAAATTACAAACGTTATCACAGCAGTGGGATTCTGCCCGAGGTGAGTGAAAACAAGGAACAGTGACACTGTGGAAGAACAACAAAGTAATGGTGATTAGAAACGTTGTCGCAGTAGTGACAGAGTGGAAGCAAGCCAAAGTGACAGAGTGGAAGTAAAACAAGGTGACAGAGTGGAAGCAAGGACAGAGTGGAAGCAGGGCAAAGTGACAGAGTGAAAGTAAAACAAGGTGACAGAGTGGAAGTAAAACAAGGTAACAGAGTGGAAGCAAGAACAGAGTGACAGAGTGGAAGTAAAACAAGGTAACAGAGTGGAAGCAAGAACAGAGTGACAGAGTGGAAGTAAAACAAGGTAACAGAGTGGAAGCAAGAACAGAGTGACAGAGTGGAAGTAAAACAAGGTGACATAGTGGAAGCAAGGTAACAGAGTGGAAGCAAGGACAGAGTGGAAGCAGGGCAAAGTGACAGAGTGGAAGTAAAACAAGGTGACAGAGTGGAAGTAAAACAAGGTGACAGAGTGGAAGCAAGGACAGAGTGGAAGCAAGCCAAAGTGACAGAGTTGGAGCAAAACAAGGAGACAGATTGGAAGCAAAACAAGGTGACAGAGTGGAAGCAACGCAAAGTGACAGAGTGGAAGCAAAACAAGGTGACAGAGTGGAAGCCAGGCAAAGTGACAGAGTGGAAGCAAAGCAAAGTGAGGGTGCATGATTACACGTATATAAGGCCAACGTGCGGCCACCTTTCGGCAACACAGGAATCACTGATGCAATAATTATTTTAACTCTGAGATCCAGCACTTTTTTTTGTTTTTTTGTTTTTTTGTTTGTTTGTTTTGTGTGTGTGTGTGTGTGTGTGTGTGTGTGTGTGTGTGTGTGTGTGTGTGTGTGTGTGTGTGTGTGTGTGTGTGTGTGTGCGCGCGCGTGCGTGCGTGATGTGTGTGTGCCTGTGCGTGTGCTTGTGTGCATGTGTGTGTGTCTTTTGTTGTCTGTGTCTGTGTTTGGGGCGCAGCGTTATGTGTGTGTGTGTGGTGTGTGTGTGTGTGTGTGTGTGTGTGTGTGTGTGTGTGTGTGTGTGTGTGTGTGTGTGTGTGCGTGCGTGGCGTGTTTGCATGTGTGTGTGTGTGTGTCTGTCTGTGTCTGTGTCTGTGTGGGGGCGACTGCGCTGTGTGTGTGTGTGTGTGTGTGTGTGTGTGTGTGTGTGTGGTGTGTGTGTGGTGGTGTGTGTGTGTGTGTGTGTGTGTGTGTGTGTTGGTGTGCGTGTTGCTGTGTGCATGTGTGTGTGTGTGTCTGTCTGTCTGTGTCTGTGTCTGTGTGTGGGCGACCTCGCTGTGTGTGTGTGTGTGTGTGTGTGTGTGTGTGTTGTGTGTGTGTGTGTGTGTGTGTGTGTGTGTGTGTGTGTGTGTGTGTGTGTGTGTGTGTGTGTGCGTGCGCGCGTGCGTGTGTGTGTAAAAGGTTACATCCTAATCACGTTCCGCCTTTCCCACCGGAAGACAGTCCGATAAAGCCGGCAAGCTCCAGAAGTGTGACCAGCTCAGTGGAGATCTCCTCTGCCAATTAGCCTCGTTTAAGCCTTCCGCCTTTGTCTCGCCGGTACCGAGAAATGTCAGCTACATATAGATCGGAGCGTGAGTGGGTTGTATACGCTTCTGATTGAGAGAAACCTGCTGAAGGTAGTGATTATTTCGCTGTTGTTCTGGGTGCAACGTTGTTGTTTTGGGGTCACCCCCCCCCCCCCCCCCCCCTTCGCTGTTGTTTTGGGGGTTCCCCCCACCCCTCCGCGACCACCACCACCACCCCGCCCTTTCTATTGCCAGTGAGAATGGCGCTGTTGTTCTTCCTGTTCTTCGCCTTTTGGGATGTTGACATTGTTTCTTGAAAAGACATGAGAACGAATGATTTCTTTTTAAGATGACCGACGCAAAAAAATATTCAAGCGCATACCTTAAAAAGAAACTACTCGTACTCATGTCGTTTCAACAAACAATGTCACCATCCCAAAGGAAGAAGAGGAAGAAGGGCACAGGCTGCAGCAACAAGTAAAAGAAGAAAAACACACCAAAAAAAACGACTGTCTCTGTCGACATTTTTGTACTGTCAAACTATGCCTCAGCCACACTGGGGGCAAGGGGGGGGGGGATGGTTGTTGGAGGTGGGGGGGTGGGGGGCGAGCGGGTAGGGGGAACGTCTCCAGACCATTGCTGCCAAGTCACAGCGGTGGTCTTCTGTGGTGTCTGCAAACGCAACACCGATTCCACTATTTGCGGAGCCGAACTGTGTACATCCCCGGCGTAACTTCATTACAACCAGTCACGTAAACTGCGACAACTGAGTAGGCTGACTGCGACAACTGAGTAGGCCGACTGTGACAAGTGAGTAGGCTGACTGCGGCAACTGAGTAGGCTGACTGCGACAACTGAGTAGGCTGACTGCGACAACTGAGTAGGCTGACTGCGACAAATGAGTAGGCTGACTGCGACAACTGAGTAGGTCGACTGTGACAACTGAGTAGGCTGACTGCGACAACTGAGTAGGCCGACTGTGACAACTGAGTAGGCTGACTGTGACAACTGAGTAGGCTGACTGCGACAACTGAGTAGGCTGACCGCGACAACTGAGTAGGCCGACTGTGACAACTGAGTAGGCTGACTGCGACAACTGAGTAGGCTGACTGTGACAACGCCCACAAAGACTGACACATCAGAGAAGTGACTGAAACTCGGTTGTGGTTATATCCCAGCCTTTCCTGTGCCAAAAGCACCCTAGGTATGAGTCAGGGGTAGACCCAAACTACAAGCATCGGTTTGAGACATCCTTCTTCCCACCACTGCCGTAATTGGTTACACCATAGGTCTCCGAAAACTGTCAGCTAACTGGCAGGTTTTCGTTGGTTCTCAAATGGTAGTATATTTCTAAACCATGCAAAATGGGATCCAAACACATAAAAGGTTCAAAAGAACGCGATTGATTAGGACAAAAACACAATCTGCACATTCTCGGGGTAATCCCCTTTTTCAAGCTACGAAACGACACTTAAACAACAGTTAAACGATGAAAAACGATGGAAAAAAAATAGATGAAAAGCTATATCACTTATCTGTATTTGGTTGAGCTGTGTCGTTTTCCTGTCCAGTGCTTGGAAGAATGCGGTAAGTTTGTAACCACACAAAATGGCAGTAAGTTTGTAAGTAGGTTAGTAAGTTGGTGCTTTACGCCCAGTCAACCGGTACGGTTATATCAGGGATATCAATAAGTTTGTAACCATACAAAATGGCAGTAAGTTTGTAACCATACAAAATGGCAGCAAGTTTGTAACCACACAGACAACTCAGATCATATCAGGGTGAGTTTCTCGTATTTGTGCTCACAATGCTAACACCAGCACAAACAAAACCACAATCGTTCGAATCGAAACGCAATTAATTTTTTTACCCGGGGCGGGCGAGCCCGATGTTTACGTGCGTGCTTCGACGCTACATTGCCTCCACAATCCATACAAGCACTCCAACTTTCCGCAAATTCAGCGGAGGGTTCTGACGGCGTGGGACTTTTAGGGGCCAATTCGCTAGACCAGAGAAGGCAGGGAAATGGGGGCCATGTCATGCTGGTGGTGAAATTAACCCACAGTAGATGAGATCCAAAACACGTAAAAGGTTCAAAAGAACGCTATTATTTATTAGGACAAAACACAACATGCGAATTTTCGAGGTAATTCCTTTTATCAAGCTACAAAACGACACGTAAACAACAGTTAAACAGCGAAGAAGAAGAAAAGATGAAAAATGAGACGGAGAGCTAAATCACTTATCAGTTTTTGTCTTGTCCAATACTTGGAAGCATCTACAGGAGATGAGGCTGATCTGAGGAAGATAGGATGGCTGTTGTTGGAGGTTTCGGAGCGATTGAAGCCATTAGACGGGGACAGTTCGTGCAGATGGGATTCAGCCCCACGAGCTGTTTCCCTAAAAAAAAAATGTTGTCAATGTGTTTGCCATTGTGGTGCAGGTGTTACGTCCCAAGATGGCACTGTGCATTTCCACTAAGCATTACAACAAAGCTTCTTTGCCCCTGTAGGTATATGCACTGTCATATATCACAGCTAACTGTTTAGCGTGCATTGCTAACCACAACTGCATATCTGTTAATCTATTACCATGTTTTCTTTCCCAGCAGAACTGCATGCATGGCTCTCATTCTGCATCTGAGCATACATAACGGTAACATTTGATAACAGGTACATTGTGAGCCGGTTTGGCCTAGTGGTAAGGCGTTAGGCTGGTAAGCGGAAGGACTCGGTTCGATACCGCTTCGGCTCTCCTTTCTCTTCAAAAAGGTTGTGGTTTGTGGACACTGTCTTGTGACTTTGCCATCACTTCCTACTGAAATATTAAAATGGCTCTCATCGCTGCCCATCTTAATGCAGAAGTCATTCTGGTGGTGACAGTGTAGCGATAGGTATATACTCTCCCTCTCCCCCCACCTCCATACCCCCTTCCCCCTTCTCCCCGTCCCTAATAAGCCGTACGGTTTCTGTGGACGTTAAGCACCATGTTTAACAGGTACATCATTTTTAAACTTAGATACACTCTTTGGCACACCACTGAAACAGCAAGAGGCATAATTTGGGTGGACAAATTTGGGATCAACTGATGTGTGGAGGTGGAGGTGGAGGGACTGGGGTGGGTGGTAGGGGGTAGGATGAAGGGGGGGAGGGAGGGAGTGGTTACTTACTTACTTACTGACCTTCGATCATCGTCCAGTGATGGTGTCCTTCGGACGATGACTCCGGAGCATACTAGAAGGACTTGGAAGAGATGCCCTACCATACAGAGTGCGGGTTTCACTCAAATGTCATCCCAGTCAGGACCAACGTACCTAAACTTGAAGAGTCCTGTCATTGGCCAGGGACAGGGGATGGGGAGTGGGGGAGACTACAGAATAGGGAGTTACCAGAACCGGGATGTGTGTGTGTGTGTGTGTGTGTGTGTGTGTGTGTGTGTGTGTGTGTTTGTGTTTGTCTGTGTCTGTGTCTGTGTCTGTTTTTCTGTCTGTCTCTGTTGTTAGTGTTATTGTAAAGCGCCCTGTGCTCCCACCTTGTGCGGTAGATGGGCGCTCTAGAAATCCTCTTTATTGTTATTATTATTATTATTATTATTGTTGTCGTTGTTTCGGGCTTCGTCAGGGGCGTCAGAACTCGGCCACACCAAAGCTGGACCAGAACATTCAAAGGAGAAACGAGAGAAAAAGAAAAGGGGCATAGTTTTCAACTGCGTGCTGTACACTAATACCGCCCCAAACAATTCATTGTCAGAGCGGCGGGTTTGAAACTGTAGGACAGTAGAGCTAGTGTCTGTCGGATCTCAGACGTATTGTGCTAAACGGATAACAAGATAATTTCCGCCTGTACAGAACGACGCTTCACGTGTCGTGAGCCGACATTTGGGCTAGACAATCGTACGTCCGCTATGCTGCAAGGACAAACCACAAACACACGTTTTCTTTTCATCTCTCTCTCTCTCTCTCTCTCTCTCTCTCTCTCTCTCTCTCTCTCTCTCTCTCTCTCTCCTCTCTCTCCAAGACATGTTTTTCATAAGTAGCTCTCTCTCTCTCTCTCTCTCTCTCTCTCTCTCTCTCTCTCTCTCTCTCTCTCTCTCTCTCTCTCTCTCTCTCTCTCATCTCCAAATACAGTTTTTCAGTCAAAGTAGACCTCTCTCTCTCTCTCTCTCTCTCTCTCTCTCTCTCTCTCTCTCTCTCTCTCTTGCTTACTCTTCTCTTCAGAACATCAAAGTACTCTCTCTCTCTCTCTCTCCTCTCTCTCTCTCTCTCTCTCTCTCTCTCTCTCTCTCTCTCTCTCTCTCTCTCTCTTCTCTTCATATATATTCATCAGTAGCTTAGCAAGGACTAGTTGTTAGACAGGTTTTTGACTGAACTAAACTACAATCCTTGTAAAATAAAGTTTTCTTCGATCTCTCTCAATCTCTCTTCTCCTCTCTCTCTCTTCTTCTCTCTCTCTCTCTCTCTCTCTCTCTCTTCAAGTACATGTTTTTTCATAAAGTATCTCTCTCTCTCTCTCTCTCTCTCTCTCTCTCTCTCTCTCTCTCTCTCTCTCTCTCTCTCTCTCTCTCCGGGGGGAGGGGGAGGATCTGGCCTGGCTACCCTGGTCTGGTCCTGAGCGTGCTGTGTGATGATCTTGTCAAACAGTTCGTTCGCTGTGCACCAGGTTGGCCCGATTGCACCGACAAGACGTCACTCCGACACGCAGGACCCCAAGATTGGACTGGACAGTCGATGAACTACATCTCCAAACAAGTTGGACAAACTTTAAATTAACAAGTCAGTGCGGAAACGTCGAGACAAACCCAATAAGGTCACATTTCAGTCTGCATGCACAAGCACCCTTCTCTCTCTCTCTCTCTCTCTCTCTCTCTCTCTCTCTCTCTCTCTCTCTCTCTCTCTCTCTCTCTCTCTCTCTCTCTCTCTCTCTCTCTCTCTCTCTCTCTGGCAGACAAACACACGCGTACACTCTCTCTCTCTCTCTCTCTCTCTCTCTCTCTCTCTCTCTCTCTCTCTCTCTCTCTCTCTCTCTCTCTCTCTCTCTCTCACACACACACACACACACACACACACACACACACACACACACACACACACACACACACACACACACACACTGCTTCTTCCGTTCTAGTCCTAAAACTCAGCCTTACCCAAAACGGGGCCAGAAAACTTCATTCGAACAGGTGAATAAAAGACGTTTTAATTGGCACCGAGTTCTAGCACTAGACGCGGTTAATTACCAACATCTTCTAGACCCGAAATCTCTCCCGGTCCGCCGCCCGTCAGACCACTTCCGTCCTAGAGACACCCCATCCCTATCCCTACCCCTACCCCTACCCCTCCCCCAACCCCGACCCCCACCCCTACCCTTACCACCCCGCCACCCCCAACCCCAAGCCTCAGTCGGCAGTGAGATGGGCCTGCGCCTGCATCAGTCGGTACATGACTAATCTCATCTAGCCGCAGGTCCGCACCCAGCTTCCTCCCATTCCAGACTGCTGTCCAGCAGCAATTTGCCGGCCGCCGTGGTCGGGATCAAACGGTTTAAGTGGCCATAGCCGCGACCCCTGCGGCACGCTGTCAACCGGTGTCTGTAACCAATAATCACTACCTAGGGCCCCTTTGCCCCCTGTCTCCTCCCCCGGGAGCTGGCTGAGGGCTGGGGAGGGGGGGGGTGGAGGGAGGGGGAAGGGGGGTGGAGGGACGGGGGTAGGTGTAGAGGGTAGGGGTAGGGGGAAGGTGGCGAGGGAGCCGGGAGAGGTTACTTACTGCTTGTCTTCTTCAGATCTTCAGTCGATCATCGTCTAGTTATGGTGTCCATCGGGTGACGATTCCGGAGCATTGTAGACGAACTTGGAAGGGATGCCTATAGCTAGCTGTTGTGTGCATGCTGCGGTTATGTACGGAACTTGGGCGTCAGGTCTGCATGCGCTGCTGTCGCTGGTTGAAAAGAGACCGTGTCTCTTCTCCTTCGTCTTCCTCCTCCTCTTCTTCTTCTTCTTCTTCTTCTTCTTCTTCCTCCTCCTCCTCCTCCTTCTCCTCTTCTTCTTCTTCTTCTTCTTCACTTCCTCCTCCTCCTCCTCCTCCTCTTCTTCTTCTTCTTCTTCTTCCTCCTCCTCCTCCTCCTCTTCTTCTTCTTCTTCTTCTTCTCCTCTTCCTCCTCCTCCTCTTCGTCTCCAAGCATGTTCTACAGTTCTGCCTCTTCTTCAGAGAAGCAAGAAAGCAGCAGAGTGACCCCATGGAGAAGCTCTGCACGAACAGGTGTTGGGCAACACGGAGGACCTTCTGAAGACCACACTGAACCTTCATCCACACCACAGGACTGACCATTTGAGTCAGAGCCATGCTCAAACGCAAAGTAGTAGTAGCAGTAGTAGTAGTAGTAGCAGCAGCAGCAGCAGCAGCAGTAGTAGTAGTAGTAGTAGTAGTAGTTGGATACTACTACTACTCAGCTACCTCTGCAGCTACCATTACCCCTTAATAACAGTGAATATTTCAAGCTGTTTATCTCTAAACGAGCCAGGGGCTATAGGGCGAAGAAGCTAATTAGTAAAGCCTGTTGCCAGTGGGCTCTGCTTAATGTGCAATTAGATTAGCGAAAGACTATGCGTGGATTTTCCCACGGAAAGGCGAGGACGAAATACTCCCTTCTGTTTCTCTTGCTGGGCCCCAAACCAGGACTAGGTGCGCCTTTCGTGTGCGCTGGTTGGACAAAATGCTGGTCCTCGCCTATGACAGTGGAGCGACTAGAGCGCAGTGATCCGGCAGTCTAACAATCAGTCAACCAGTCAGTTTGTGAGCCGGTTTGGCCTAGCGGTAAGGCGTTAGGCTGGTAAGCGGAAGGACCTCGGTTCGATACCGCTTCGGCTCTCCTTTCTCTTCGAAAAGGCTGTCGTTTGTGGACACTGTCCTGTACTTTGTCCATCACTTCCTACTGAAACATTAAAATGGCTCTCATGGCTGCCCATCTTAATGCAGAAGTCATTCTGTGGTGACAGTGTAGCGATAGGTACATAGTCTCGTCCCCCCCCCCTCCACACCCCCGTCCCCCCTTCTCCCCGTCCCTATAATAAGCTTTATGGTTTCTGTGGACGTTAAGCACCATGTTTACCTACTTGCTTACCAGTCAGTCACCGAGAGTTCAGGAGCTGTGTGAAAGTCGAGGTGGACGTCCTGGGCTCCCGTCCCTAATAAGCCTACGGTTTCTGTGGACGTAAAGCAACACTTCAACTTCAACCAGTCAGTCAATCAAAAATCAGTAATCAATTCCTTGCATTAACGCTATGCGACTGTTCTGGGTGGACGGTTCCTAATTAACATTATATAAATAGCAGTCAGGTAAGTAAGCAATTCGCGCTGACCTTTGAGAACGGCCAGTCATTCAAGGTCTTTTAGTGTTGGTCAGAGCGAAATTTTGGTGGAGGGTGGGAGAGTGGAATGAGGGCGTGGGGGGTAGGGGGTGGGGTGGCTGGAAAAAGAGTATAGTCGGGTTAGACTCTATGACCGGTTGAGGACACTCCGTCAAGTTCTATTTCTCACGGGTGGGTGGGTGCGTGCGTGTGTGTGTGCATGCGTGTGCGTGCGTGTGCGTGCTGTGTGTGCGTGTGGCGGCGCGCGCGTGTGTGTGTGTGTGTGGTGTGTGTGTGTGTGTGTGTGTGTGTGTGTGTGTGTGTGTGCGTGCGTGTGTGTTTGAGCCCGTGATTTGTTGGTTGTTTTGGGTTTGCATGGTGTATTTTTTGTTTTGTTTTGGTTTATTTGATTATTTATTTGTTGTTGTTGGGCTTGGATTTCTTCTTTCTTTTGGTTGTTGTTGGTTGCAGTTGCTATTACTGTTTTGTTTGTTGTTGTTTTCTGTTACTGTTGTTGTTTTGTTATAGTTTTTGTTGCTGTTAGAGTTTGTTATATTATAATATTGTTGTTTTGTTGTTTGTTTGTATGTTTTTGGTCTGTTTTTGGTCTGCAACATCGCCTTTTTTGTTTTGTTTTTTGTTTCTTTCGTTTTGTTTTGCTTTTGTTTCTTCCTTTAGTGTCCTCCTTCTACGTTCTGCACCAGAATATTTTGCTCAAATCTATTCTTTTACAGAATTCTTTACTTCATAATAATATGTGCAATTATTTAAGGCTTCAGAACAACACTGTTCAAAAGTGATACAATCTGGTGTTGTTGCTTCTTCTTCTTCTTTTTTTATTTTGTTTTTTTAATTTTTTAATTTTGCCTTTTTTATCAGACTGTCAAATTAATTAGCAGGTGTTCGTATACTATTACCCTCGTACAGTTCCTTTGTCACAAAATCCCATCGAAACCGAACGAAACCTCTCTCACGAAATGGACGGTGTTTAGGCCGCACTGCAGACGGAAGACGGGTAACAAAATAGAACTTGAGCAAATCTTCAAATAATCAATCGTCTATTAGGGCCCCGGAGTAACCCAATCAATCGACAAAGAAGGCATTGGACTGCGAATCGGCCGGATAGATTGGATTTGGCCACGATGGAGCGGCTGGCTCCCTGCTTGTGTCAAGACGGAAG
>JABMCL010001941.1:350000-362500 GCA_018857735.1 Alviniconcha marisindica
CTCTCTCTCTTTCCCCGAGGGCTGGATGTAAAAAAAGTATTGTACTTATTCCATATTCCTCGTAAGTTAATAAAAAGTCGTTTGTTCGTTCTCTCTCTCTCTCTCTCTCTCTCTCTCTCTCTCTCTCTCTCTCTCTCTCTCTCTCTCTCTCTCTCTCTCTCTTTCCCCGAGGGCTGGATGTAAAAAAAAAGTATTGTACTTATTCCATATTTCTCGTAAGTTAATAAAAAGTCGTTTTGTTCTCTCTCTCTCTCTCTCTCTCTCTCTCTCTCTCTCTCTCTCTCTCTCTCTCTCTCTCTCTCTCTCTCTCTCTCAACCTTTTCAAGTTCTTTTCTTCTACCTCTTCTTCCTCGTCGCCTTCTCAGTCTCTTTCCAATCCTTTACTGCGAAAGTGTGTCCGTTTGGCTGTTGAGGGGAAGGGAAGCAACCATGTTTCTGGCTTTGTCAGTGAAAGCTTCCTGTATTACCTCTCTTTCTTTGAAGTCGGCTTTTTTTCCGGTAAACGGATGACTCGGTGTGTCACCGTACAAGCGTGCAAGAGATCGTAACTTGATACATTTCGCATGTTATATATTCTGGTCAGTATTGCTTGTGGTATTAATTAACCTTGCCTGTACGTAGCTGCACACTCTTAAACTGTGATTCTTCTCTTCTTCTTTTTCTTTTTCTTTTTTCTTTTCTTTTCCTCTCTCTCTCTCTTTTCTTTTTAATTCATGTAGAGGTTTTGTTTGTTTGTCATTCAAGCGTGGCATCCGCGTTTTCCTTTCAATGGAGTACTCGACATGACTTGACCTGACTGAAGGAGCTGTGTGAAAGTGGAGGTGGCCGTCCAGGACTCGCCGTCCCGAACAGTCCTTATGGTCTCTGTGGACGTAAAGCAATAGTGAACGGACGCCCGGCTCTGTAACAGCAGAGCTCAGGAGCTGTGTGAAGGTCGAGGTGGCCGTCCAGGTCTCCCCGTTGCTAATAGTCCTTATGGTCTCTGTGGACGTAAACAACGCTAAGGCGAAAATTAATGTTCCACAAGGTCTACAAAAGTGTACAGCAGAAAACGATAAGGACAAGATTTCCACCCCACGACCAATGACTAATGCGATGATCCACTCTCCTTAGACCCCTACCCACGGAGCTGGCCAACAGGAAATACTCAGTTCCAGACTCCAAGCACCGGCTTACGACATCCTTCCTCCAGCCACTGTCGTCAGTAACTGATTACGCCATTGGTCTCCCTCCGAAAACTGTCAGCTAACTGACGATCTCTCGTTGGTGCTCAGATAGCAATAAGTTTGTAACAGACAAGTCAAATTGTATCAGGCATTTCTTTTACAACCGTCCACATTGCTTAGGCCATCACAGATAAAACCAAAATCGCCGTCGGAATCGAACGGAATATTTTTTATTTTTTTATTTTTTTACTTTGGGCGGACGGGCCTCATGTTTACGTACGCACGTATGCTTTGTTGCTTTCACAGTGTTATTAGTACCCAAACCTTTCGGAGGGCGCTAACAGCGTCGATGGACAGCTGCGCGGAAATGAAGAGTGCCCCTTCAGTTACAATTCTGGCAGAGTTCTGAGGAAGGGTGCCGGAAAGCGAGGCTTGGAGTGTGACAAGGCCTTGGAGATCGTCATTGACCTGACTTGTCATTGTGATTGCGAATTTATTGTCTTCTTACTGTTTATTCACTCGATTTTATTAAGTTTTTATTCTGATTAAGTGAGTGAAACTGTATAGTATTTAATTACGTTTTTGTGTACTTGTTATTATTTGTCAAAGGCAGACAACTGAATTTCCTTTTTAAGGATTAATAAAGTATTTTTTGTATTGCATTGTATTGGAGTGTGACTCAGTTCTCGTCTCTGCCATTGCTGGTTACGTCATATTTCTGACAAGATCCCCTTCCTTTCTTGCACTGCCAAAAAAACGGACTCTACGTCCGTTTTCCGGGCATTAGCGTAACCCAAATTATGGCGTGGTTGGGAGGTAGGCGATCAAACAATCGTACGCTCCCGTGTGACTGGGACTTTAGCAAGGTGGAGATGTGGTCTCACAAGTACGCTAGCTGACGGCTAACGGTGTGACAGATGAGACTGTTCAGTTTGCGCCGCGATGCTGACTAAAGGGGAGCAACTCCTCATGCTGAGTAGCTTCATTTGTTTTCACTAAGTTGTCTCGCTTGGACCAGATCGCTTCCTTCCGGCGAACGTTGCACAAACGCATATCACAAAAATTGTTAAACTGTCGCTTTAAACTCTCATGCTTCCTTCGTACTTCCACCAAGAACAAATGGTTTTGTTCTTTTTCCTATTTTTTTTCCTCCATAGTATTTAACCATAGTACCATTTGGATACAACGGAGCTATATAACCAATTGCCGGTTTTGTTTTAAGCTGGGCATACATTTTGTGGCTACCTGCAATTCACTTGAGCGGAACTGGTAGCACATAAATAATACTCGGTCTTAGAAACTAGTGTACCTGTGTGGGTACATTTACTAAATTTGGAACGATACAGAGAAGATTAGCATGGCTCACCTGCGCAAGGATGACACGCCCATTCCTGAAGCGTTCCATATTTTTTTTCTCTCTTTTCTTCTCGTTCAGTTACGGCTTCTGTTGACTTATGTCTAGCGGCTACTGTCTTTTAAAAGCGTTATTAGTTAGTACTGATGATCAATCTCAATAATATGACGAACTGTAATTTGACAAACGGTTGGTCTGTTTTTGTTTGGTGCACAAATAGCAGTAAGTTTGTAAAAAACAAACAAAAATAACTCAAATTGTATCAGGCATTTCTTTGACATCCGTCCACATTCCATCACAAATAAAACCAAAATCGTCTGAACTGAACGGAACATTTTTTTATTTATTTTTACTTTCGGCGGACGCGCCTCATGTTTACGAGTGCACTTCGATGCTATGTTCCTTTCACAGTCTTATTAGTACCCAAACCTTTTGGAGGACGCAAACAGCGTCGATGGACAGCTACGCGGAAATAAAGAGTGCCCCTTCAGTTACATTTCGGGCAGAGTTTTGAGGAAGGGTGCCGGTAAGCGAGGCTTGGAGTGTGACTCAGTTCTCGTCTCTGCTATTGGTGGTTAGGTCATATTTATGACAAGCTCCCCTTCCTTTCTTACACTGCCCAAAAAAATGACTCTGATACGTCCGTTTTCCAGGCATTAGCATAACCAAAATTATGGCGTGGTTGGGAGGTAGGCGATCAAATAATCCTACGCTCCCGTGTGACTGGGGCTTTAGCAAGGTGGAGATGTGGTCTCACAAGTACGCTAGCTGACGGCTAACGGTGTGACAGATGAGACTGTTCAGCTTGCGCCGCGATGCTGACTAAAGGGGAGCAACTCCTCGTGCTGAGTAGCTTCATTTGTTTTCACTAAGTTGTCTCGCTTGGACCAGATCGCTTCCTTCCGGCGAACGTTGCACAAGCGCATGTCACAAAAATTGTTAGACTGTCGCTTTAAACTTTAATGCTTCCTTCGTAGTTTCGTGCTTCCACCAAGAACAAATGGTTTTGTTCTTTTTCCGATTTTCTTTTCCATAGTATTTAACCATAGTACCATTTGGGTACAATGGAGCTATATAACCAATTGCAGGTTCAGTTTTGTTTTCAAGCCATTAAAATCATTGGCCTTGCCCGGTCAGGTAGGCTTACACACTCCGAGCATCGCTTTCCCATTCCGGCACCTTCCTCCAAACTCTGTCAGAATTGGTTATCATAGTTCAGGAGCTGTGTGAGAGTCGAGGTGGCCGTCCTGAGCTGTCCGTCCTAACGAGCCTTCTGGTTTCCGTGGACGTAAAGAATTATTGAACCGTGCTTCGGCATTGGTCACAACTTGTCCCTAATATGTCAGCTGACATCTGAGGACATTAAGCACCACTTCATCATCATCAGAACTGGTTACGCCACTGAAGGGGCACTCTTTATCTCCGCGCAGCTCAGTGTCAGCGTCATCCGAGAGGTTTGGGCACTTACTTAGTAAGACTGGAAGCAACACAGCGCCCAAGCACGCACGTAAACATGAGACGCATCCGTCCGGCCGGGAAAAGGCAACAGTTCCGTCTTGATTCAAACGATTTGTGGTGGCGTAAGCAACGTGGTCAGTTACAAAAGAAACGTCTGATATAATTTCAGATGTCTGTTGCAAACTTACTGCCGTTTGAGCATCATCGAAAAACTGTTTCGAGGCCTATGGCGTGATCAATTACGGCAGTGGTTGGAAGAAGGATGTCGTGAACCAGTGCTTGGAATTTGGTAGGCTCCTCTCAGTGTCTGTGTCAAACACGGACTGTGTCAAACACAGACACTGAGAGGAGGCCCGGGAACTGTGCTGTATGGAGGTATGGCAAGGAGAAAAATAAATCAGAAACAAAGTTTACTGTTAGCGTTCTGAAACAAGATTCAAATACACAGAAGGTTTAACCCATTCACTGCCCAAGCCTGTAAAATTTCCGGGCCGTGAAAGATGAACGGATGTGCCTGCAAACGATATATATATTCAGGTCATATAACACATTTACTTTCAATGCAATGCATTTTGATGAAAATCCTTTCGATGCCAGTGCGAAACAGCCCCGGGAAACAAAAAGACTTTAGGGATTGACTGATAATTCACTGAAAATTCGCATTTGCATTTGCCCCTTTTCAAAATTTATGACATCGTGGCAGTGAAGGGGTTAAAAAGAACGCTGCTGATAGGACAACACACAAACTGTGACATGGGCACATGTTCGGAGCACACCCCTTTTTCCAAGCCATGCACTGACAGCGGGGGAAACAATGATAAATGAAATTGTCTCAGTTCTGATCCTGTTTCGGTTATTGGCCGGGGCTGGAGTGTCTGGCAGTGACGAATACGGCTAGCACGAGGATCATTATACGGTAAGGTATTTAGGGCATGTTGGAAACAATGTTGTTATGTGTCGAATGCAGAATATACTGATCACTCATCTCCTCGCTACGCTCTTCTCGTGATACTTCCATTCTTTGTCTTCCCTTCTGTGCGCATGCCACTGCTTGGTCATGTAGAGGTGTGTTTTTTATGCTGCGCCGTCTGTCTGGAAGTCTCCCTTGCAAAGTTAGATCTTCAAACACACTCACATCTTTCAAATCATCTTTGAAATCCTACTTCTTCAAGTTATCATATTGACTCTGTGTGTGTGTGTGTGTGTGTGTGTGTGTGTGTGTGTGTGTGTGTGTGTGTGTGTGTGTGTGTGTGTGTGTGTGTGTGTGTGTGTGGTGTGTGTGTGTGTGTGTGTCTGTCTGTCTGTCTGTCTGTCTGTGTGTCTCTGTGTGAGTGTGTGTGTGTGTGTGTGTGTGTGTGTATGTGTGTGTGTGTGTGTGTGTGTGTGTGTGTGTGGCGTGTGTGGTGCGTGTGTGTGGGTGGTGTGCGTGGTGGTGTGCGTGTGGTGTGTGTGTGTGTGTGTGTGGTGGGTGTGGTGTGTGGGGGGTGTGTGTGTGTGTGTGTGCGTGCGCGCGCGCACACACACACAGTTGTTTTGACTTTTTTTTATTTTTTATTCCTTGCTTTGTAATGGCTATGTGCTCCAATTTAGAGAAACAGAGCATAAAAGAGTACATTAGCAGTAGTAGTAATAGTAGTACGAAAGAATCACGCTGTAGTCCTTTTTGGTTCGTATCTTTTTAATGGTCACATTTCATTGTCAAATCTGAAGAGAATAAAATACACGTATTCTGAAGCGTCTCATAAAACTGAGCACCACTGGAGAAAACTCGAAAACTATATTTTACAAGCATTGTAGTTTAGGTTGAGTCAAAACATGTCTAACAACTAGGGAGAGAGGGGGAGAGAGGGAGGGGGGGGGGAGAGAGGGAGGGAGAGACGGGGAGAGAGAGGAAGAGAGGGGGAGACAGAGACAGAGAGACAGAGACAGGACAGACGAGACAAGACAAGATTATTTTATTGTCAGGCCTCCGGCCCATTACAACAGGAGTGAACATTCAGGCAATTCGAATTCTCATGGATCCAATGAAGGACTTAAACTCAGTTTTTTAGTTTTTTGTTTTTCTAGTTTTCTCTAACAGGACAGAGAGAGTCAGAGAGAGAATCAAGAGCAGAAGAACAAAATTCTCAGGGGTAATATTATGGGTTTTTTATTTTATTTTTTAATGGCATTGCACGTAAATTCAGTAGTGACAGAACAATTATTTTTCACAACGAACCTCCAAACCAGCGACAAGTTCCCCACTGAGTAGTTTGAGTGTGTCAACTGTTCGGTGAAGAGACACACCGCGCTGACTTCCGGTGCCACACGACGTGGCTCAATAGCCAGTACGTAACAATGGGTCTGTCTCCGAATGAATTCTTCTTCTCCCGTAGAGTGACCTCCTTCCTCATACTGAAGATGATGTCACTGTAAAACGTCACGAGATTGTGGCGAGACTTGAGGAACTAGCCTCTCAAAACCCGCTACGCCAAAGAAGACCGGCCTATCTCCAACAGGTAGAAGAAATCGACGTAAAAAGCTGAAATCGTGGATTTTGTTATGAAATGGCTCAGTGATTTTATTTTCAATTTACAATCCGACTTGCGTTGGTGACGCTTACCGGGCCTGTAAAAATACCCCCCTTTTTTTTTTTAATGTACACGGCTTAGCGGCTACCCGCGCCCTCCTTGTCGGTCTTGTTCATTGGGTAAAAAAACTGATTTTTGTTTGTTTGTTTGTTTTGTTTTGTTTTGTTTGTTGTTTTGCCAAGCACATCGTTGTGGGGCGTTTAATCGTATAACATGCATCCAATACAATAACATGTTCACACACCCGTTCATACTTCATTTTAGTAGAAGAAGAAAAAATGTATACCTATACTGACTGAATCATCCATACAGTTTGACATGTTTATGACATACATCTACGAATGCAGTACAATCATTCCTTATATCATGTGTGTGTGTGTGTGTGTGTGTGTGTGTGTGTGTGTGTGTGTGTGTGTGTGTGTGTGTGTGTGTGTGTGTGTGTGTGTGTGTGTGTATGTGTGTGTGTGTGAGATCCAACTGACATCCCGTTTTTCTTTTCCTTTTTTCTTTTTCCTTTTTTTGTTTGTTTTCTTTTTCTTTTTTGACCTTTCAAGGCAAAACGCTTCCCCTTTCTACGCCTCTCTCGTCTAGGTGAAATTTCAACAATACCAAATTATATACCTGTCTGGCAAATAACGAAAATAACGACCCAAATGCGGCCTGCAAGAATTTGTATTACATTCAAGCATACATTCAAATGGCTTATAATTAAAATAACGATCCATAGACACATTGCACGATTTTAAATAGCACTGAGCTATACATTGTATGGCTTACAACCAAAATAACCAGCTGAAAGAAATCTACAAGGGTCTGTATAGTACTCAAGCATACATTTGCACGGTTTGTAACTAAATAACGAGCCCAAGGCAGTCTGCATTGCATTCCTTGTACATCTGTTACATGACATACACACAATATACAGTATTTGATTACACTGAAGTATATATCTATAACACCTGCATCAGGTTGTAAGAAAAACAGCGACGGCATCTTCTGGCCAAACCACACTGCAAACTGCAGACTTACTGCAAGTCTTCCGGCCAGAGCTGATCAATCTTTCTTCGCTGCAAATCTAATCGCAGGATAACAATTCGTTTTTGTGCATGCGTTTGCTTGAGACTGCCATCAGCAGAATCTCAAGCGGAACGAACTATTTCCTCGCGAAGTTTGGGTACTAACTAATAAGACTGTGAAAGCAACATAGCGTCATAGCAACATAGCGTCATAGCAACATAGCGTCATAGCAACATAGGGTCCAAGCATGCACGTAAGCATGAGGCGCGTCCGCGTCAAGTTTAAAAAAAAAAAAAGAAAAAAAAGTTCCGTCTCGATTCCGGCAAACAATTTTGATTTTATTTGTGCTGGCAAAAGCAAACAGTTTTTTTTTTTTTTTTTAAACGCTTGATATAATTAATTTTGAGTTTCTGTTACAAACATACTGTCATTTGAGCACCAACGAAAACCTGTTCATTACCTGACAGTTTTCGGAGAAATCTGGCATAATCAGTTATGGCATTGGTTGGAGGAAGGATGTCGTAACCAATGCTTGGAGTTTGCCATTGTGCCTGTGCCGTTCACGTCGAACATCTGTGTGGGTCTACTTCAGCATGTGGACGACCACCAGCACCAAGACCAGCGTCACGAGAGAGGCAGCTCTTTGCGAAGCACCAGACAGATCTGGGGAAAAGACGGATACTTTAACGTAAGCTTTACCTTGCGTTTGTGGTCAGGTTGGTAGTCCACATCTTATCGCTGGTTTTTACTTCCATAATCTAACACGTGTTGTATGTGTGTGTGTGTGTGTGGGGGGGGGGGGGGGGGGGTCGCGCGGACGTGTGTGTGTGTGTGTGTGTGTGTGTGTGTGTGTGTGTGTGTGTGTGTGTTCTTTATTGACATTGTGTGCGCGTATGCGCGCGATCTTATGAATGGTGTGTGTGTGTGTGTGTGTGTGTGTGTGTGTGTGTGTGTGTGTGTGTGTGTGTGTGTGAGTGTGCGTGCGTGCGCGCGCGTGCGTGCGCGTGCGTGCGTGCGTGGTGCGTGCGTGGTGGTGTGCGTGCGTGTGGTGCTGTGTGTGGTGGTGGTGTGGTGGTGTGTGTGTGTGTGTGTGTGTGTGTGTGTGTGTTTCATTATGCTTTGTATGATTATCTTGTTGTTTTGTTTTTGTTGCTTGTGAATGCATGAATCTCTTTGGTGAAGATGTAATCGTGTTTTCGAGCAATTAAAATTGAGTTCTGATGAAGCTTCTTCTACTTCTTCCTCTTCTTCTTCTTCTTCTGCTTCTCTTCTTTTTCTTCATTTCTAGGCCTCTGTTTTGAGTTCGTTTTTTGAGGTTGTGTTTGACATTTTCACTGTGTGGTGCCTGGATTTCATCAACATGAGATGGCTAAGCGTTACACGTCAAGCAAATCGTTTTTCTCATCATCAACATCACGATTCAACCTAAGCAACGTCATCATCATCATCATCGTCGTCGGTACCGTCCGGAAATGTATTAATAAAACACCCACCACAGCCGTACTGCTCCTTGAGGAAGTCCAGCATTGCTTGGGGCAGCTCGGTCACCAGGCATTCCGCCAGAATGCACTCGCGGTACTTGGGGTCCAGCCTGGGGACACAGTGGGGTGCATGCTGGCATCACATGGGCAAACATTGCATGGCAAGACAGGGGCAAACACTGCAGGGCAAGACAGGGGCAAACACTGCAGGGCAAGACAGGGGCAAACATTGCATGGCAAGACAGGGGCAAACATTGCATGGCAAGACAGGGGCAAACACTGCATGGCAAGACAGGGGCAAACATTGCATGGCAAGACAGGGGCAAACACTGCATGGCAAGACAGGGGCAAACATTGCATGGCAAGACAGGGGAACATTCTGCATGGCAAGACAGGGGCAAACACTGCATGGCAAGACAGGGGCAAACACTGCAGGGCAAGACAGGGGAACATTCTGCATGGCAAGACAGGGGCAAACACTGCATGGCAAGACAGGGGCAAACTCTTCATGGCGAGACAGGGGCAAACAATGCATAGCAAGATAGGGGCAAACTCTGCATGGCGAGACAGGGGCAAACATTGCATGGTAAGACAGGGGCAAACTCTGCATGGCAAGACAGGGGCAAACATTGCATGGTAAGACAGGGGCAAATATTTCATGGCAAGACAGGGGCAAACATTGCATGGTAAGACAGGGGCAAATATTTCATGGCAAGACAGGCGCAAACTCATCGTGACAAGACAGGGGCAAATTCTGCATGGCAAGACAGGCGCAAACTCTGCATGGCAAGACAGGGGCAAACTCATCGTGACAAGACAGTGGCAAACTCTGCATGGCAAGACAGGGACAAACATTGCATGGCAAGACAGTGGCAAAGTCTGCAAGGCAAGACAGGGACAAACATTGCATGGCAAGACAGGGTTGGGTTTTGGATTTTAACGTCCTGTCAACCACATAAACAGGGGTCACTTCAGGACGACAAGCACAAAGTGAAAACCACGCAATGGAACATATTAACGTGGAAAAGAACACGCTCTGTCTTGCAAGTAAGGTTTAAGGAGACAAGGATAGCCTATTTATTCGCCAGTGACATTTAAATGTACACAGGAATTTGTCTTCGTGACGTTCCATTCATACAATCCATTAACAAACAAACAAAACATTTAATTGGCCATGTATAAAAGTTATAAATAAATCAAGTTAAATTCAACAATGTAACAATCTCATTCATGCAATGTAAGCCAACACACACACCCACACACACACACACACACACACGCACGCACGCACGCACGCACCTCGTACATCACACACACACACACACACACACACACACACACACACACACACACACACACACACACACACACACACACACACACACACACACAATAATTAAGTTAATGCCTACTTGCATGTCTCCCCGTCGTCCGTTATCTCTTTCTGCACCTCTTGGGTAACACCCGGCAAACCCGTGCACGGTTTTGCGCAGTCCGGTTGCTGGGCCACACAGGTCACAGCCGGAAGCAGGGTCAAGGCCAGCAAGACGCAGACGACACCACAGCGCGGAAACACCTTCATGTTCAGTCTGACTGACTGACTGTGATCTCGATAATCCGACCGGCTTTTGCAACCTAATTCCAAGAGATGTTGCAGGACTCAGCGCCGAGCGTACACTTCTTGAACCGCGTCGTCTTCGATGCGAACTTCTGTGCCGGCCGTACGGAAGCTGGGTGTTGAAGTTGTAAGACTGTTTAATAGTTTTAAGTAGCAGGCTAGTGGTTCAATTGCTGTGTTTACGTCTCGGCCTGCTTCGCTTGTGGCAGCAGTCGACGCTTGACACAAGCGCTGGTGTCTGTCACAGTGACTGGCCTACTTGCCATGGCCTACAGTGACAGCTGGGTTTAAAAAAAGAAATGAAAAGGTCACCGCATCGAGCGAGTAAACACTGCCGTCTCATCTCCAGCAAGCTCAAAACAACGTCTGTACTCAACTAAGCTGACGCAGATATTATTTTAAAGGAACTTTATATCGTAACAGGGTTCCAAAATGACACGTATAATGCTTAGTGCTAATAAAGTAGTAATAATGCTTGGTACTCAGGAGCACCAATGATACAACCCCCACCCCAACTACCCCCCAACAAATTCGATCCAGATAAATAATTATCAAAAGTACCGATCAAAAGGAGTGCACGATGTGCTCTGGAACTCCCTTCCTCTCTCTGTCAGGCATTCGTCTTCACTCACTTCTTTTACTGAAGTCAAAACTGAAAACTCATCTCTTCTCCTCTGCATACTGATCTGTCGTTTTACTAATCCATCACCAGTAATGCATGTATTTGTTGTGTGTGGAGGGGAGTGAGGGGGGGTGCGCGCGTGCGTGCGTCTAAGTGTGCGTCTGTGTGTATGTGTGTGTGCGTGTGTGTGTGTGTGTGTGTGTGTGTGTGTGTGTGTGTGTGTGTGTGTGGTGTGTGCGTGTGGTGTGTGTGTGTGTGTGTGTGTGTGTGTGTGTGTGTGTGTGTGTGTGTGTGTGTGTGTGTGTGTGTGTGTGTGATGAAATGACTGTATCCTTATATTTTTGTAAGCGCCCTGAGCTCTTACGAGATGGGCCGCCATAAATAATCTACTATTATTATTATATATTACCATGCCATTACAAATGCGGCTGGGCCGTGGCACAAGGACATCCTTTTCTGTGTCGCACGCACGCGCGCACGCACGCACGCACACACTGACACAGAGTCTCTCTTGACTCTCTGTGGTTGTCGCGAGCTTATGGAGGTGGCTACAGTAGAAGCCTATTCGTGTCACTGCAGAGATTCCTATCTGAGAAGAGTCTAGTTGCGTAGACTAGATGTAATATAATCACGGTGGTGCCGAAAGTTAACTGAAAGCCAATCTGTAATGCAGGGGAAGTAATACATCGTTTGCAAAGATTTGAATTACCACGAGTGGTTGCGTCCCCTACATTGCAAATACTAATAGCGAAACCCTCAGTAGCTTGTGATTTCTTCACTCATTTATGTAAGGAAATGGGGGTGGGGGTTGCAGTTACTCTTTTCATTCACTAATTCAGCACCCAGTCACTGAACTGTGAACGAGAAATGAGCTAACAGAAGCAGAACAAACAACAATAGCAAGCGTAGAAGTCGAGTAGCTCTTCAAATTCCATATAAAGGAGAACACCGTGGGTGCAACACATGAATAACAAAGAAACAAACACAAAATGTACATACATGTATAAAAGATTCACAGTTTAAGACACAGACATACACAGAAACACACACGCACGCACGCATAGGCACGCGCACACACACACACACGCGCGCACACACACACACACACACACACACACACACACACACACACACACACACACACACACACACACACACACACACACAAAACAACCACGCGCACGCACGCACTGACGCACGCACACACACCGTCT
>JABMCL010001941.1:367500-382500 GCA_018857735.1 Alviniconcha marisindica
TATTTACACGCATGCCAGGTGAGAGTTACCGAAGGCGACTCAGGTCTTTGTTGTTGTGTTTGTGTGACGTCTTTCGAGCGCTAATTAACTCCCTTGCGTGTTGATTCTTCACCAAACGGGTAGCTAGGCTATGACAGAAGTCGCTCAGGTGTTTAATACTTACTGGACAATCAACCGTGAAGGTCCAATGAGGGCAAAACATACAAACAATTCATCAAATCACAAGGAAAAGTGTGACTCACTGTTCGTGACACACGTCACGTTTTATTGAAAGAGGATTGGAGCAAAATGAAGTTGAATGGACTCGGGGGCGGGGTAGGGCTGGGCCGAGGGGGTTGAGGGGCGAGGGGTTGCAAAAATGCAAGACGGATTTCCCGGCAGTTGGGGAAGCATGTAAAGTTATATTCTAGCCTACTCCAGACTTAACAGCGGGACCCTGTGGTACATACCATCCAGTTGTGTGTGTGTTGTTCTTGTTTTCGTTTTTGTTCTTGTTGTTGTTCTTATTTTGTCATCGTCGTTTTTGTTGTTGTTGTTGCTGTTGGATGTTCTTCTTTCTTGTGGCTTCTTTCTTTCTCCCTCTGTCTCTCTTAACCCTGATATAACCCTATGTGGTTGACTGGGCTCAAAGCACCGACTAACTAATAAATCTCTGTCTGCTTGTCTGTCTGTCTATGGTCCGTCCGTCCGTCCCTCTCTCTCTCTCTCTCTCCTCTCTCTCTCTCTCTCTCTCTCTCTCTCTATATATATATATATATATTATATATATATATATATATATATATATATATATATATAATATATATATATATATCGTGCTGTAGGTGTGTGTGTCTATCTGTGTGTCTGTATGTCTGTCTGTGTGTTGGTGACCGACAGGAGTACGTCGGAGAGCCCATCAACTGCTGGACGCCGTCCACGTTTCCCCAAGAGCACTACACGCAGCACGTCAACGGCTACTGCTGGACACACCCGCTGCGTTACCCGACGTCCAGTGACGAGGCGGGGGTCAGCGGGGTGGAGGCTGAGGAGCTGCTGAAGAAACGGCGGGTGGTCAACTTCGGCACCGCCTTCTACCGCTGGGTCACCCTCATCTTCGTGATGCAGGTGAGTTAATTGACTGGGTCGTGTGTTAATTGCTTCGTGCTGTAGGTAAAGGTATGACATTTGGGTCGTGTGTTAATTGCTTCCTGCTGTAGGTAAAGGTATGACATTTGAGTCGTGTGTTAACTGCTTCGTGCTGTAGGTAAAGGTATGACATTTGGGTCGTGTGTTGCTTCGTGCTGTAGGTAAAGTCTAACATTTGGGTCGTGTGTTGCTTCGTGCTGCAGGTGAGTTAATTGACTGGGTCGTGTGTTAATTGCTTCGTTCTGTAGGTAAAGGTATAAAATTTAGGTCGTGTGTTGCTTCGTTCTGTAGGTAAAGGTATGACATTTGTTGCTTCGTGTTGTGTTGCATCTAGATGCCGGGACACCTTTCGGTTTATACTGCAGTTATGCTGAAACATTTGTTGCTTTGTGTTAGGAGAGGTTGGGGCCTTCTTTTTTTCTTCTTCTTTTTTTGTATGTTGCTCCTCGCGAAGGGACGGCTGACCAAACGTATCATTCTAAGTGTTGAGACTAATTTGGTTTTAGCGTCGAAAGCAGATGCTTGATGATCACGACCAGTCAGTTTCAGAAGCTACTCAAGCTGCCCGGCGTGGTGTTAGAAGTCACCTCAGCCGTCCATCTAGAAATTCACAGATCAATCTTATGGACCTCTACCCATTGCTGGAACTAGCAGTGAACTGTAGAACTCTTCTCCCCTCAGACGGCGGTGTTCAAGCCGCCCAGTGTGGTATGGTGTTATCTAAAGCGTTAGTCCGGAACTTCACATACCAGACTCTGCGGCCTTGTTCATTCATCGAACTAGTACTGTGGAAAGCGTTTTACAAAGACAGTAAGCTGTTGAACTGTTCTCCCTTCAGGCGAGGCTCCTCAAGCTGCACGGCGTGCTCTGGTGTCACCTCAACCGTCAGTCCTGGACGTCAGTGACCAGTATAGGGAGCCTCGTTCACCCGTGGAATTCGTTCCGTTAAAAGTGTTTTAAAACGACAATTAGCTGCTTATATTTAAAGCATGTGTTGCCCCTTCAGGTGGTGCTGTTCAGGTTGCCCAGCGTGCTGTGGGGTCACCTCAACCGTCAGCCCAGAAGCTCAAAGACTATTCTGCAAGACCTACTCATTCCTGGAACTAGTAGTTAACTGTTTATAGCCATTCTCTCTTCAGGCGGTGCTGTTCAAGCTGCCCAGCGTGGTGCGGTGTTATCTAAAGCGTTAGTCCAAACGTTCACAGACCAGTCTGCAAGACCTACTCATTCCTGGAACTAGTAGTTAACTGTTTATAGCCATTCTCTCTTCAGGCGGTGCTGTGCAAGCTGCCCAGCGTGGTGCGGAGTTATCTAAAGCGTTAGTCCAGGAGTTCATAGACAGTCTGCAAGACCTACTCATTCCTGGAACTAGTAGTTAACTGTTTATAGCCATTCTCTCTTCAGGCGGTGCTGTTCAAGCTGCCCAGCGTGGTGCGGGTTATCTAAAGCGTTAGTCCACGTTCAAGACCAGTCTGCAAGACCTACTCATTCCTGGAACCGGTAGCTAGTGAACTGTTGAACCGTTCTCCCTTCAGGCGGTGCTGTTCAAGCTGCCCAGCGTGGTGTGGGGTCACCTGAACCGTCAGTCCGGGGCGTCGCTGACCAAGCTGAAGAACCTGCTGACCGAGGCCCAGCTGAGTCAGGAGGAGCGCTTCACCAAGATGCACGAGGCCGCGGAGTACCTGCACTCCTGGCTCTCTGCCTACCGGACGCCCTCGCCCAGAAAGATGCTCGGCAAAGAGATTGGTCAGTGCTTCGTCGGAGCTTCGCTTTTTGATGGATGCACACATGGTGCTTAACGTCCACAGAAACCACAGGGCACATTAGGGACGGGGAGAAGGGGGTATGGAGGTGGGGGAGGAAGGAGATTATATATATATCTATCGTTACATTGTCACCGTCAGAATGACTCCTGTATTAAGATGGGCAGCGATGAGAGCCATTTTAATGTTTCGTTAATTGTGAGCGACAAAGTCACAAGACAGTGTCCACAAGCCACAACCTTTTTGAAGAGAAAGGAGAACCGAAGCGGAATCGAGCCGAGGTCCTTTTGCTTACCAGCCTAACGCCTTACCGCTAGGCCACACCGGCTCACATGATGGATGTCTGGAGGTGCATCTTAAAAACCCACAACGGCTGCGACCTACCAAACTAACTCGCTGGGAATGATGGTGGTCTTCTCGGTTCCCGTTCTAGTTCCAGTGTGCTTTTAGTCTTTGCTGCCGTGTAAAATATTAGTCTAGTGTGATATTCTGGGGTTGGGTAGAGATGGGTGGAAGGATGGGGGGGGGGGGGGTTATACTGTGTGCACTGCAAGACAAATTCTGGTCAACATGTACTTGGACAATTAATAGATTTTTATTCTGATATGCATTTTTGCTATTTAATTGTAATTTTTCTGCAGCATTTTTCAGCTTCCCGCCTATATCCCTCCCCCCCCTCCTCTCTATCTCCTTCCCTCCCCACCCCCCCTCTCTCTCTCTTCCCCCAAAATGTCCAATTACAGTGAGCTAAAACTAATACAATACAGTGGAATATATCTGCTGTATTTGGTTTCATTTCAGGCAAGCTGGCCTGTCTTTTCCAAGGATGCGGTCGCCGATCAGGAAAGTACCTGTGCGTGGTGTACCTGAGCGTGAAGATGCTGTACCTGGTGAACGTGGGGGGCAACTTCGTCCTCCTCACCGTCTTCCTGGACGCGGAGTTTTGGCGCTATGGCGTAACGGTGCTCAGCCAGGTCATCGTCAGCGGCGACTGGCACGACCCCGTCAACTTCCCCAGACTCCTGCTTTGCGACTTCCGCCTGCATCAAAGCGTCGACACGGCCGAGGTCACGGTAAGTTGGAAACTCCAACTTCTGCTTGCATCAAAGTGTCGACAAGGCCGAGGTCACGGTAATTTGGAAACTCCAACTTCTGCTTGCATCAAAGTGTCGACAAGGCCGAGGTCACGGTAATTTGGAAACTCCAACTTCCGGCTGCATCAAAGTGTCGACAAGGCCGAGGTCATGGTAAGTTGGAAATTCCAACTTCCGCCTGCATGAAAGTGTCGACAAGGCCGAGGTCACGGTAAGTTGCACACTCCAACTTCTGCCTGCATCAAAGTGTCGACAATGCCGAGGTCACGGTAAGTTGGATCTCCAACTTCCGCCTGCATCAAAGTGTCGACAAGGCCGTGGTAACGGTAAGTTGGAAACTACAACTTCTGCCTGCATCAAAGTGTCGACAATGCCGAGGTCACGGTAAGTTGGATCTCCAGCTTCTGAATGCATGAAAGTGTCGACAAGGCTGTGGTCACGGTAAGCTGGAAACTCCAACTTCCGGCTGCATCAAAGCGTGACAAGGCCGAGGTCACAGTACATTGGAAACTCCAACTTCCGCCTGCATGAAAGTTTCGACAAGGCCGAGGTCACGGTAAGTTGCACACTTTATCTTCTGCCTGCATCAAAGTGTCAACAAGGCCGAGGTCACGGTACGTTGGAAACTCCAACTTCTCCCTGCATTCAAGTGTCGACAAGGCCGAGGTCACAGTAACTTGGAAACTCCAACTTCCGACTGCATCAAAGCGTCAACAAGGCCGAGGTCACGTAAGTTGCACACTCCAACTTCTGCTTGCATCAAAGTGTCGACAAGGCCGAGGTCACGGTAAGTTGGAAACTCCAACTTCCGGCTGCATCAAAGCGTCGACAAGGCCGAGGTCACGGTAAGTTGCACACTCCAACTTCTGCTTGCATCAAAGTGTCGACATGGCCGAGGTCACGGTAAGTAGCACGCTCCAACTCCCGACTGCATCAAAATGTCGACAAGGCCGAGGTTGCTGTTGTGGATACTTCTGCTGCTGTTGTTGCTATTGCTTGTTACTACTGCTGCTGTTTTACTGCTGCTGATGTTGGTGTTGATGCTGCTGTTGTTGCTGGTGCTAATGATGCTGTTGTTTGTTTTGGTGGCTTTTTTTAGGGTGGAGGTTGGGGGGTTGTTGGGTATTTGTTGTTGTTTGGTTGCGTGTTGTTTTTGTTTTGTTTTTGTTGGTTGGTTGTTGTTTTTGGGGGGGTAGGAGTGTGTTCTTGTTTCTATTGTTGTTGCTGCTGTTAGTGTTTGCACACATTGCAGTTTCTTCTGCTGCAGCTGTAATGTTTTTACTGTTGTTGTTTTCAGACCAACCCGCCGCCAGAAGAAAGCAAAGTCCACACCGTGCAGTGCGTGCTCTCCATCAACATGATCCTAGAGAAACTCTTCGTGATCCAGTGGTTTTGGCTCGTCCTGCTCGCCATACTCACCATCGCCACCTTCATCACGTGGTCCCTGCATACCGTCTGCGCCTGCGCGCCCTACTTCTTTGCGCGCAGGTACATGAAATCGTTGATGTACCGTTCTGCGGACGGAGACGGTGCTCGATCCGGGAGGAGATTCGTGAGGAACTATTTACGCGAGGACGGGATTTTTGTTCTGAGGATGGTGGAAGCCAACGCGGACTCCATGATGGTCAAAGAGCTTGTGCAGCACCTGTGGGACAACTTTCAAACCCGGGACGCTGCCTTCAGCATGGAGCTCACGGAAGAGGTTAATGTGGACGAGGATGAGGATGTGAAACAAAAGGACGAGGGTGACATTCAAGTTTGAGAAGGTTGTAGCCTTGTGTGAATGATCTGAATACAGTTTTTTTTTTATTAGAATGATTTTATGTTTCATTGTTAGTCGTCAATTGTCGTTGCATTTGAGCTTGGTGTTAACAGAAGAGTTCCTGACAACTATCATGTACAACAACAAAAGGTGTGCATGCAACACACACACACACACACACACACACACACACCACACACACACACACACACACACACACACAGCACGCCGCGCGCGTGCGCGAATACACACGCGAAATTTACACACACACACACACACACACACACCACACACACACACACACACACACAACACACATTCATAGATGCACACACATTTAAACCACAACACACACCACACCACCACACCACACACACACACACACACACACACACACACACACACACACACACACACACACACACACACAAGTTACGGGCAACCATCGCCGTTACTGTACGTTTATCAATGAATACTAGGCTAAACAATCTCTGCAATGTCAACACAAACTCAAAATTTGAGTATGAAACATTCTATATTCATTTCAATACGTTCTACAAAGCGTAACACTGCTGGGACTGCAATGTATAGTTAGAAAACAAGATTGAGCACGAGATTCATCGGGCGTCCCCATAAATAAAAGCAATGCACTCATATACATGTTTATGCATACATGAATGAACATACGTAAATGACCAAGACCAAATTACCCCCCACCCCCAAATAGGTTTGTCAGGGAACATTATTACGACAAATGACCAAATTAGCTCCCCTTCCTCAATTCAGGGATCAGGTTACCTATTACATCCGACGACCAAATTACCGCCCCTTTCTCAGTTCAGGTAGTGTTTGTCACGGAAACAAGTCCTGCTGCCATAATATATGAGGGTATTTTCTTCTTCTTCTTCTTTTACGTTACAGACTTGATCAAAATGGCAACGCACACGGCCGTATTATCGGGACTTTCAAACGCCGATTTTTTTCATCAGATTAAAGCATACATCTGAGTGCCTTCTTGTTGTTGTTGTTGATGTTGTTGTTGCCTCCATTCTATGGATAGAGCTAGTGATGTTTTGTCGCATGAGGTCCCATTTGAACAAGTCTAAAAAAAACTACCGAACGACCAACGACCAAGTTAACACGTGCTGTGAAGCACAATGTACGGTATGGCATGAACTGGTGATGGCACTTGTAAATTGTACACAAGTAAATACACACATACAGATCTAGTCTGCCTGTAATACAGTAGTAGCAACGAGAAGTGTGACTGGACGATAATGTCTGACTTGCATGAAATGTGCCTCATAATGTATGGTTTGCTTGCCCAAATTGCGAAGTGATACTTGCTGGTTGATAGCATGTCATGACCTGATGTGCTCACGGCTGCTGATGTTGTTTTATATCAGGATAATTATGTATCTGGCAGTTTTGTGTGATTTGTACCACCCCCACCCACCCCCAACTCTCTCACTCACTCTCTCTCTCTCTCTCTCTCTCTCTCCATTCTTCCTCTCTCTGTCTAAAAACAATAAAACATTAGTGAAAAATCCCCTTCCCATCTTTTCTCGAGCAAAACGTCTTTTCAAGAAACCGTTTCTCTTTAATGAAAGGTGTGTCTGATATACTACAGGCCTAAATATTAGTTAAGGAAAGGTGTGTCTGACGCTACAAGTCTAAATATAAGATGACTCGCAGCAGGTATTCACCCAGCGAAATGCGCAGCACCGTTTAAACAAATATGAACGACGGCAGACTATTCATCTACAACACGTGTCCAATATTAGATCTGGAATGCGATTTGTTGTGCAACAGTTTTAAGAACGGTCTGCAACGGAGGATGGGGTGTGGGGGGGGGGGGGGGGCAACCCTTCACGTCCAATATTCCTGGAATCCTTTAGATCAACGTCAAAAACACAAAAACAAACCAAGACACAAGACTCGGCCGTGTTAGCAACTGTTCTGTCCGTCATCGAACTCGACCTCGCGAACGGAGCAACATTGCATATATCTTAAAATTTTGCCTGAATGGTCATGATCAAATCCCTTTACTTTCCTAAACTTTCCGTTTCAAAAACAAACTAAGGCTCCTCGAAGCTTGAAAATACAGCACAAGTCACATACGTGTTCCGCCACACAGCTGTCGTGGGGGTTATAGAAACGAAGCGTCGGCAAGTTATAATACACAAAGCTGCAAAAGAAAGGCCGTGTCCAGTTTTAAGTCCTTCGGATGAGACTGCAAATCGAGGTATTCCGTGTATGTGTGTGTTGTGTTGTGTGTGTGTGTGTGTGTGTGTGTGTGTGTGTGTGTGTGTGTGTGTGTGTGTGTGTGTGTGTGTGTGTGTGTGTGTGTGTGTGTGTGTGTGTGGTGTGTGTGTGTGTGTGTGTGTGTGTGTGTGTGTGTGTGTGTGTGAGTGTGTGGTGTGTGGTGTGTACGTGCGTGCGTGCGTGCGTGCGTGCGTGCGTGCGTGCGTGTGTGTGTGTGTGTGTACGCATGCAGAACCATCACTCACGCACGTCAAAGATCCTGAAGTCTATGGCAGAGCTCGGTGGATCATGGGAACACCAAGATAACTCGATCAGCACGCACTAAAAGTATCAGGGTCTTCAGAGTGTTGAAATGAGACACTATTACGGAAGAAGAAGAAAAAGACGGCATTCAGGAGGATGAGACTACAAACCGAGGACTCCCGTGAGAGTGTAATTATATCCATGCAAAACCATCACACACGCACGATAAAGATCCTGTAGTCCATGTCAGTTCGGTGGATCATGGGAACACTAAAATACCCCGCATGCACTAATAGTGTCAGTCTTCAAAGAGTTGAAGTGGGACACTGTTACGGAAGAAGAACAAGAACAAGAACAAGACCAAATCCTGCGCAGAAGACGACGGGAAGAGTTCAGAGGGTTGAAGTGGGACAGTATTACGAAAGAAGAAGAAGAAGAAGAAGACGGCATTCTGGTAGAGACAAAAAAAAAACGAGCCGCGCAGAAGACGACGATGGGAGAACAGTTCCACAGTTCACTGCTAGTTCCGGGGATGAGTAGGAGTCCATAAGAGTGATCTGTTGAAATGGGACACTGCTACGGAAGAAGAAGAGGAGGAGGAGGAGGAAGGAGCAGAAGACGGCATCCTGGTGGAGGTATTAATTAAGAGACGAGGCGCGCAGAAGACGACGACGGGAAGAGTCCAAGCTCAGAACCGGACGTCCGCTCTGCCTTCCGCAGCGTCCGGCAGATAGGGCACCGACCCTTCCCCGGGCTTCCTCATCCGACCGTGCTCGTCCTCCTCCGCCTCGCCCACGGGAGGCGGGGCCCTGGGGGTGGAGGTGGAGGCCGGGGGGACGTAGGTACTGCCGCTGCCGTGACTCACGTCGGCAGCGTGGCGCTGCGAGGCGTAGGAAGTGGTGGCTGTGACGGTGGTGGTGGTGATGCGGTACTCGTCATCGACCGCGGCGGAGTTGGGGCGGTAGGCCGAAGGCGGCCTCTGCAGCTGTTGGGGCTCGACGTAGTCGACGATGGTGAAGTCTTGGGAGATGTGGAGCACGTCTTGCGAGTCGAGCCTGCTGTGCTTGGGGGACACCTGGGCCCTCACCGTTTCCGCTGGCGTGTGGGGAGTCACGAGGGCTTTGGTGGACCTCACGGAGGACGTCCTGCTGCCTTCCTCCCCCATGTCCATGCTCATCTCCTACACGCAGAGTGAAACGAGTAAACGTATCTGTACAGCGCTTCGATTGTAATAATATAGTGATTATAATAATATAATAATATAGTGGTTATAATAATATAATAATATAGTGATTATAATAATATAGTGATAATGATGATGATGATGATGATGATAATAATAATAATAATACAAATTTGTAAAGCGCGTACCCAGCGGCTCAAAGCGCTGAACAAACATAACACACATAATGTACCTAGACATGGAAAATGTTATCCGCAATTTAACTAAAGCTAACGGATAATGTACCCATCAAGAAGAGTTCAGGCATAACTATGTGCAATTATATGTCTCCCTTTCTGGCCACACATAACCTAGCTATTGGCCGTTTTCGAAAACTTCGTTTACGTTCTATGAATCTGTTCACACGAAGAACATTTTTGGAAACTTTAAAAGTGGAGAGGAGGAGCGCTTATGGGCTTCCCCGAAAACTTGGATATCGATGTCGCCTGGCTGGAACAGACAGTGGCACGTACGCAGTTCCGTTTTCAATAAGCAGGGGACACTGCTCGGCCTTAGGCTTTTAATAGAAAGAAACTGAATTGGGCGGGGAGGGCGGGGAGGGGGGGGGGGGGGGGGGGGGGGGGGGACTCTGCATTCAGACTTCTAAAACATTCCGATAGCCCGCTACCCTGGATCGGCCAGGTTCCCCCCACCCCCACCCCCTCCTACCCCCCACCCCACCTCACATCCCACCCCTAATTTGCATAGGCCCGAAAGTTTGATATTATTCAGTGACAGATCCTCGCCCAGGCGTGCATTGATCAAGCAATTCTGATTTCGCCGACGCATTGACTGGGTCAGAAAACACGGTAAAGCTTTTGTCGCCCATTATTGGCAGGCTCGGCGAAGGTTGAAGCAGGAAACGCTTTCACTGCAGGGGAACAAGCCGCTAATTACGCCACAGCGAAACCTCCCTGGCGCGCTATTGATCGTCCCGGTCCTCGAACAGACCGACTGCTCACACTTGCTGCAGTTGATAAACTCGCAGAACTGCCCGCTTCATCCAGCTCTGCCACAGGAATGATAATGAATGTCTGCAGAAAATCGCTCTCTATTCTTCATGACAAAACACAACCTCTTAACTTCTATTGTTGTTGTTGTTGTTGTTGTTGTTGTGTTTAACCCCTGCCGTCGGGTCAACGACTCAGAGTGCCACAGGCAAAAAAAAAAGAGAATGTTTTTTGTTTTTGTTTTTACAGGAACTGCTGTTTCGAGTTTTAAATGCAGGGTTTTAATCTGTTTTAAGCGATGAAGCGTGCGTGTGCGTGTGTGTGTGTGTGTGTGTGTGTGTGTGTGTGTGTGTGTGTGGTGTGTGCGTGCGTGTGGTGCGTGCGTGCGTGCGTGCGTTTGTGTGTGTGCGTGCGTGCGTGCGCGCATGCGTGTGTGTGTGTTTGTGTTTGTGTGTGTGTGTGTCTGTCTGTCTGTAATGATGTGTGTGGAGGTGTATGTGTGCGGAAGAATGGGGGCGGGCAAGAGGGGAAGAGAAGGTGAGAGTGAGACAAAGGTAAAGACAGAGATAATTTTTATATATTTATTTTATTTATTTTAAATGTAGCTTCTTCAGCCGACGTGTCAAAGACCTATTTTAATTTTCATGCATTGTATGATTATAACAATAAAGAATTATTTGATAAGCCTCATGTGGCTTCTGTGAACGTTAAGGAACATGGAACAAAGTTCCACAGGAGTGGAAGCTGTTTTCTGTGATATGGAATAGAGGAAACAGCAGCCACACAACAACAACAACAACAACAACAACAACAACAACAACAACAACAACAACAACACAAGGAAAACAATAAAATGTTAACTTACGTTTTCTCCGTAAGTTTTTCTAAGCCTGCAACAGAAATTAAATCCAGTAATATTATCATTACAAAAGCTTAAACACTGACATAAAAATATCTTAAACATATGCCTCCCATGCCAAAAAAAAAAAAAAGGAGAAGAAAAGATATGCCACTGAAAATCTTGACTTAATCTAGATGTATTTCATTACCAGTGGATCTAAACTATCGTTATAAAACAAATAAGTTAATTCGTATAGTAGCAGTTATTTCAGTAAGCCTGTTTCCAAACATTTGACCACAGGTAGGAGTTCTCAAATATGCATCAGCCCTTTAAAATTATAGAGACTTATAACCGAACACTTTCGGCTGCACAGACATACATTTTCTTTGCAAATGTATCGGTCATTACGCTGTATGTTGCTTAGACGGAAAATACAAGAAAACACACAACATTAAGCTGCTGAAACTACACCAAAACGAAACCAAAGCAGTGACAATGCTATTGTCTGCAACAACTTTACAACAAAGATCACATAGCCTTTAAAAAAAATGGAATAATGAAATACAGTTCCTACGACATGAACGAAAGGAAAGAATAACTGAGCGAGCGAGGGAGCAAATGAATGAATGAGCGAACGAATAAATAACTGGAGATGAGGAAGCGGTGAGGAAAGGAGAAAAGATAATGTATTGAAGCAGACAGAGGAAAGAAGGGAGAGAGAGAAAAAGGGACGACACTGACCAATCAGGCATCTTCTCGTGCTTGTGTTGTTTGCGGATAACTGAAACACACGACAGCGAGAAGCACTAATCAAACAACAGAACCAGAAGGAAACAATGACACAAAGATCGAGAGGACAATCGGACACCGATAAGCCACACAAAATAAACAACAATTCCCGTTGTTCTTGCTTAGTGGGTGTTTAACCTTGCCCTCGGTGACATGCAGGCTGTAATGTAACTCGTCAGAAGCCGAACGCTAAGTTGTTGTTTGCAACGCCTAGCCAAGCGTGTTGGACATGGATCAGGAAGATACGATTCGTAGATGCGAGTCACGCTCGAATATACTCAAGCTCAAAAGTTAAACAAATTTTACAAGGTGCTGTGTTTTGTTCGAATATATAGCGTCCTTTTTAACCTTTTATGTGTATGTATCTTGTTTTAAAGCGCTAGCAGTCATTCTTGTTTCAGAAGTTTTTATTTTATTTTACAAGCTGGAACGGGTGGGGGAGGCAGGGGGAGATGGGACCTGGAGGGGGAGGGGGGGTAATGTGGAATTTAAGACAAACTTCAGCGAGGGGGAGGGGGGAGGGGGGGGGAAGTAGGGAATTTAAGACAAACTTCAGCGGGAGGGGGGGAATGTGGAATTTAAGACAAACTTCAGCGGGGGGGGGGCAATGAGTCAAGACATACAGGGGGGGGGGGGGGGGGAGTAATGTGGAATTTAAGACAAACTTCAGCGGGAGGGAATGTAATGGGGAGGGGGGGGGGGGGTAATGGAATTTAAGACAAACTTCAGCGAGGGGGGTGGGGAATTTAAGACAAACTTCAGCGAGGGCAACTGCATCACACGCACTAAGTAAAACTCCTGACAGACACCTGGCGAAAGCATACTAAAACGCTGAAACAGTCAATGTGGACCCCCAACCCAACCCCCCCCCACCACCACCACCATCCCTGCCCAACACCCCCATCGCACCCCACCCCCTTCCCCTTTCTCGAAAAGAGCACACATACTTAAAACATCAACACGAAGCACTCATGCATGGAAATGGTAAGTAGGGAAGGGGGAGTCACGCTAAAAGCTCTCACGCTAAAAAAAAAGAAAAAAAGAAAAAAGGGAAAACGGCAGTAAACAAAATAAATGCATAATTCATCTGGACGTTAGCATTGCTAGAGGTTACCCGCCTGGCCCTACGAAGTGTCTTCTTTAACTTCCGATTGTGGTTCACCTTCTGTTTCTTCTTTTTTATCGGCATCTATACATAAGGAAACAACACTACATTGTACAATGAGAAGTAAAGCTAAATCTGACACCTCAAAGACGTCGCTCTTTTTTTTCTTTTTCTTTTCTTTCTTGTGTGTGTGTGTGTGGGTGCGTGCGTGCGTGCGTGCGTGTGTGTTTTGAATAGTTCTAAAAATGGCAACCGTGTACGCAACTGTATTAAATCAATTTCATTGTACTTGAAAGACACAACACAATAACATTTAAATGTTTGTGTTTCCATCCATATCATTGTTGTTTGGAAAAGGCAATTAATTAATAAATGACACGTTTTTCATCGCTGTTCTTATTGTTGATGATCTCCTCCTCCTCCTCTTCTTCTTCTTCAAAATATTACGAACTAAATAGGGTCCCATGCTTCTGTCCATTAACATACTGGATAAAATCTGCGTGAAAGACAAACAGAAATACATCCACACGATGCCAAAAGAAAATCACCTCTATAATTGATACTGGAAGCAGAGAAATCTTGGACAACGTGACCGTTAGGCTGTGACGTAGCTGCTACCTGAACCATGATGGGCGTCTCCTGCACGTGCACCTCTTCCTCGCGCTCATGCACGCGCCGCGCATGCTCCTCCTCTGCCTCTCGTCTGTGCGCGTGCTGATTCATGTACTGATGGGGCAAACAGAGGAAAACAGTTAGCTGGTTAGTTAGTCACTGGACTTTAACGTCCTGTCAACCCCACAGACACACTCCGAGCACCGCTTTCCGGCACCTTCCTCCAAACTCTGCCAGATTTGGTTACGCCACTGAAGGGGCACTCTTTATCGCCGCGCAGCAGTCCAGCGACGCGGTCAGCGCCTCCGAAAGGTTCCGGTACTAATATGACTGTAGAAGCAACCTAGCGCCAAAGCATGCACGTAATCATGAGACGCATCCACCCGGGTAAAAAAAAAGAAAAAGAGTTCCGTCTCGATTCAAACGATTGTGGTTTTATTTGTGCTGGTGTAAACTTTGTTGGCGGCTATAAATGACACGCCTTGTTTTATTTGAGTTGTTTGTAACAAACTTACTACTGTCGGAGCACCAACAAAAAACTGCTCGTTAGCTGACAGTTTTCTGGACCCTAAGGCGTAACTAAATACGGCAGTGGTTGAAGGAAGGATGTCGTAAACCAGTGCTTGGAGTTTGCCCCACAGGGTCACCTCAGGACGATCAAACTCTATCATGAGCAAATTCAGCTTTCAAAACTCTTCTCATAGCGTTAGAGAGAGAGAGAGAGAGAGAGAGAGAGAGAGAGAGAGAGAGAGAGAGAGAGAGAGAGAGAGAGAGAGAGAGAGAGAAAAAAGAACATGGATTTTATGGATTGAACACTTAAAGAGTTAGTATCAAAGTCGCTGACCTATACTTATGTTTCAGTTGTCTTAGCCGGCACTCAAAACCAGTGTGAAGAAGAATCTTGCTAGAAGTGAATCCTGTTTGAGATATGCTGGTCATTTGTTTTTGAGAAAAAAAAATCTCAACCGTCAACCATAATTATGATTTCAACCGTGATTCAGCATATGCTTAGGCTATATTTAACTTACACACATATGGTTAACCGGTCACTACTGTATGCAAGGGTGTATGAGCTACCGACGACTGTTGGTTTAAACAAAGTTTATTTACATTCATGAAAATATGGACAAGCATTAAACAAGCTAGGCTTATAGTAAATGCTCATAAGCATAATTTACTAATTAATTCATTTTGCAACGACTGTTCAACAGCTGATGTGTGTTGTA
>JABMCL010001941.1:387500-392500 GCA_018857735.1 Alviniconcha marisindica
CACAAGCAGTACCCCCACCACAAGGTTGTGAACTTTGCCCAAAACCCACACGAAAATTATGCTGTGAACCAATAACTCGACACCACGGAAACAGTATTTAAGCCACGATCCGAAGCGTGCGTGAAGTGTGCCTCGACCGCTTTTAGGAAAACACTTCAGTCTAGGTCACGTCAGTATTTTTTGAAGGAACTATTTTTTGTTCCATTCACCCTGCCCGGGGTGCCGAATCAGCTGAGTGATTTCCTTAGCAGCGACGCGGCCCTGCCTCGGAACTCGGCAACCTGTTGCATTGGATGACTCTTCCACTTCAACACAGGAATCAAATTGATGTCTAAGCGTATTTTGGTCACACCCGCCGTTAGGGTTTGTATCTATGCAGGCTGTTTTTTTTTTGTTTTTTTTTTTGCTGTTGTTGTCTTTTGATGGGTCGTTTTTGTTTAGTTTTGTTTGTCTTCATCTTTTTTCTTCTTCTTTTTTTCGATGGAAAGGGGGGGGGGGGGGGGGGGGGGAGGTGGAGGAGGGGAGGAAGAGAGAGAGAGAGAGAGAGTAGGCGGTTTTATCCTTTTGTGATTAAATCATTCTAGAAGGTAACAGAAACCGTGTGCGTGTGTGTGTGTCTGAAAGAGAGAGAGAGAGGGTGTGGGTGTGGGTGTGTTATGTATGTGTGAGTGTGTGTGTTTTATGTATGTATGTGTGAGTGCGTGCGTGTGCGCGCTTGCGTGCGTGTGTTTGTAGGTGCAGTGTGTGTATGTGTGTGTGTGTGTGTGTGTTTGTGCGCGCGCGCGTGTAGTGTATGTTTGTGCGTGTGCATGTGTTTTTTGTGTATGTGAGTGCGTGCGTGAGCGTGTGTATGTGTGTGCGCGTGTGTGTGGCTGCGTGCGTGCGTGCGTGCGTGCGTGCGTGCGTGATACATACGGGGTTACAGAACGCAGTGCCATTAAATGCGCATTTCATATGCTTATTACGACCCTCGATGTCAAGTCCTGAACAACTCTTTTCGAGCTCAGGTAGCCTACTGTGCCAATCTCCGTACGTGTTCGGCACGTACTGTTTCAGACGAAAACGACAGTTTTTCACACCAGATAAAAGCGTGCACCATGACGGCCTAACCGAGAGGGGGAAAAAACTTAAGATACCGACTCCAATGTCAGAATAATCTACACCCGTGGGAACCGGATCCCATATGGATTTTCCCCCATCACTCTGACTCATCCGCAAAATCACAACGCACGATACAATAATCCCGCGGGGTGGGTGAGGGTGTGTGGGGGCGGGATGGGGATGGGGGGGGGGGGGGGGGGGATTGATGTGAAACAGCGCACGCAGAAATCAAGATTCTCTTTGCCTGATATTCCTTAAATGAAGTTGATGTACCTTGTGTTTGCTCGCATGCCAGGTGAGAGTTACCGTAGGTCTTTGTTGCTGTGTTGATGCGGCGTCTTTCGGGATAACTCCTCTCTGTTTGTGGATTCCTCTTTGCTGAGAACCCAAAGCTATTAACCCCTTCACTGCCTCAGACCTGTAAAATTTCCGGGCTGAAAAATGCACACATGCACGCATGCAGACGGTATATTTGATGGTCCTATAACAAATCTACTTTCGATACTGTGCATTTTGATAGAAAACCTTTCACGTGCTCGTGCGAAGGGGAAAAAGGCCGTAGATGATTCCACATTTGGCGCTTTTATTGGTCGTTTTCCGAGTGACGGCGCGGCAAGCATGGCAGTGAAAGGGTTAAATTGAAATGCTCCATCTTTTGAGTCGGAACAGGTCAGAATATTGTCTACTTCGTTCCCTCTGCAGTTCTTACGCTGTATCAGTCTTTCCGGTGCTCTTCACTTCACTTTTCCGGTTTTCACTGGGCATCAAAAGAAGTGCCATGCATTACAGACAGTGAATCCGATTTTCACTTGGTAATTTCATGAATGATTGAGCTTCGCCCCTACACGAGCTTCACGGTTGGTAGGGTGGGAAAAAGCCCGTCCCTGATCATATATCGCTTTCAGGATAAGTTTCAATAAAAAATCAATAAAAAATTACTTTATTCTCTCTCTCTCTCTCTCTCTCCTCTCTCTCTCTCTCTCTCTCTCTCTCTCTCTCTCCTCTCTCTCTCTTAAATGGTAGTGTCGGACCTAACTGACGTAAGGTCCGACAAAAGTGTGGCGGATCCGACGTGTCTGAGATTTACCACAACGTTTTTTGTTTCTTTCTTTCTTTGTTTGGGGGATTCTTGTTTTTGTTGTTTGGATTTGTTGTTGTTCTTGTTGTTTTCCGTCTCTCCCTCATATACGAGATCTGCTTGGCAGATCTTTTTGGCTGAATTTTCACATAAAGCTTGTGTTAGAAAGAGTGGTATACGCGTCTCCTCTCTACGTGCTGATTGTTGGCTAATCGCGGCCTGTCACTCAAATCTCGGCTACACGTTTATTAAGAGATTCGGTAATACAGAATACAGAATCTTTATTGTGATAACATAGAAATTTGCCTTACGACTGCATAAAAGATACAAGTAAAATAACACACGAGTACACATAAAACACTGAGTACTTTATCTTAGAGTCTGGAGGGCACACACACACATCCGAAACAGTCAACCCTACCAGTTACACGCGTCAACACATGCACTCACAGGTCAAGCATTTTCCCAAATAAAAAAAGTACAACTCATCAAATTCAACCCAGACAAAATACCTACACACGAACATCTCTGTTCAGACCAGTACTATCACATAAATAGCATAGCAAACCCTCACATTTAAAGATAGCAAACTAAAATCACATGTATCATGCAAACCAGGGACCTACCATACTGACAGTTTCAGTAGCTGTTTTACAATATTTTGTTGTTGTTTGTTGTTTTGTTTTGTAGTTGTTGTTTTGTGTGTGTGTGTGTGTGTGGGGGGGGGGTATGTTTTTGATAAACACTACTCTCAAATAAAAACCAAGAAATGCTGAGACTCTCTCCTTTGTTCGCGCTCACACCGGCGTGAAATTGATTTATAAAACAGATTGTCGCCTGATCTAAATTCTAGCCTGCGGCCACGCATTATGACTCGCCCACATAAGAACGACTTAATTTTTCCCGACGATGAGTGAAAATACGTTAGCAGGTGTCTGCACTTCACCGTTTGCCCTGGTGACTTACTTGCATGTCATGGAGACAAGCAATGAATGATTATGTGTAGGGGGAGGGGGGGGGGAGGTGGAAGGTGTTGGGTTTGGGTGTGTGTGTGGTGGGGTGTGTGTGTGTGGGGGTGTGTGTGTGGTGGGGGTGTGTGTGTGTGTGTGGGTGGGGTTTTTGGGGGTTTTGGGTTTTTTAAGTTTTAGCTTTTTATACTGGGCCCTAAGTCCCCCGAACTTTCTCAGCACTCCCCCCAACCCCCCACCCCCCTCACCCCAACCCCCTTTTTCCCTCGCCCCAGATTTCCTGCAGCACCCCCCCCCCCCCCCCCCCCCCCCCCCCCCCCCCCCAAAACCCCCCCCCCCCCCCCCCCCCCCCCCCCCCCCCCCCCCCCCCCTCCACCCATGTCACGGAAAAGGGAAAGAATTTTTTTTGTTAGCTAGCTGAGCGTTGACGTCCCGGAATTCTGGGGCCTTTTAAGGCCTGAATTCATCAAATGAAAAAGGCTCGAAAAAGTGAGAGAGAAGGAAGAGAGGGGGAAGAGAGGGGGAAGAAGAGGAGAGAGGAGGGGAGAGAGAGAGAGAGGGGAGGACCAAAAGAGACAGAGAGACAGACAGACAGACGACAGACAGACCCCAGAGAGACAGGCAAAGAGAGGAGAAACAAAGACAGACAGGACAAGAGAAGAGAGAGAGAGAGAGGGGAGAAAGGGGAGAGGGAAAAGGGAGAAAAGGGGAGAGGAGAGAGAGAAGAAGAGAGTGTGGTGAGAGAGACAGAGACAGAGGGACAGAGAGAGAGAGATTTTTCACGCCCTTTTTGCCTTTTCAAAGTGCAGTATTTGCTTTTTAAAAATGACTCGGTTGTTTTTTTAGCTTCTTGATGCTTTGACTCCTATTCAGTCGCGAGGGTCGTGTCATATGAAATGACGAGAGGAGTCCTGACACACACGCGCGCGCGCGCGCACACACACACACCCTACACACACACACACGACGCACACGCACGCACACGCACACCACACCCTTCACACCACACGCGCACACGCACCACACGCACTCACACAACACACAACACACACCCCCACAACACCACACCCACACAACACACAAAAACCCACACAACACACAAACAAACACAACACACACACACACACGTGTATGTAACTCACCCACATAACACCGACTTCATTTTCTCGGCGATGAGTGAAGAATACATTAGCGGCAGGTGTCTGCACTGTACGATTTGGCCTGATGACTTACTCGTATGTCTCGGAGACTGGCAATGAATGATTATGTAAATGGGTGGTTGTGTCTGCAAGCGTCGAGTAAAAACAACAACTTATTCTCTTTTTTTTCCAGTCTTTTTTCGGCCTAAATAAGGTGTGACCTGAACAGCAGAATAAACTTAAAATGACTGGATGACTTGCGTTTTGTCCTGATGTGAATTTTCAGGTTGACTGGGCGTTAGATTAAGAAACAAATATTGTTGTTGCTAGGTTATCATTATTATCATTAACATTGTTTATTATTGTTATTTATTTTTTATTACTATTGTGTTTTTATATTCATTTTATTAAACCCTCCCGTCTTCTAAACCTTTTTAAATTTTTTTTTTTTGCTATTATTATCATCATGAGTTTTATTCTTTTTGATCTTCATTATTATTATTTCTCGATATCTAGAAAAAGGCAAAGCTCAAAGCGAAACAGTAGTCCCTTCAAGGTCACATCTAATCAGACTGTGATAAATATATATATATATATATATAGAGAGAGAGAGAGAGAGAGAGAAGAGAGAGAGAGAGAGAGAGAGAGAGAGAGAGAGAGAGAGAGAGAGAGAGAGAGAGAGAGAGAGAGATTAAACCACTGCTTCCCTGATGT
>JABMCL010001941.1:402500-412500 GCA_018857735.1 Alviniconcha marisindica
CACAAACCAAATCACAAAAACCCACACACACTCACGCAAGCACTACCCCAAAAACCCCCACACACACACACACAAAACACACACACACACACACAACACACACACACAAAACATCCACACACACACTCACGCACGCACTACACACACACACCACACACACACACACACACCCCACACAACACACACAACACACACACACACATCACACACACACACACTCACGCACGCACTACACACACACACACACACACACACACACACACATACATCACCACACACTCACCACGCACTCACACACACACACACACACAAACACACACACACACACACACACACACACACACACACACACACACACACACACACACACACACACACGATTAGGTCTCAACGATCCGAGAGTCTGGCTAACAACTCCGCACCACAGAAGAATTAAGAGTATCGCGATGACAGGCAACGCCCCCTCTTCAGCAAGTTCAAGCTACTCTCTGCACCCACAAACCACACTCCCCAAAATAATACCGCTTACTCCCTCGAGACCGGGTCGTCTGAAAACTGGGCGGCCGCGACGTGTGTCTTTGAGCCAGCAGCACACGACCAACGAGCTACCCGAAACCACAAGCGTGGCCGGCCTTTCACTTCAATCGATTAGCCAAATCCATCGATTTTTCATTGCGTCAGGTAAGGTAGAAGGTGGAGCGTTTGTTTGGGTTCTGTGCGGCGGGTTCTTTTTGAGGGCCTGCTGATTAATCACGCTGGGTCCACTCGAGATGAAACTCGTCAACAGGAGATTAGGTGTTAATTCGGTTTAGCCGAGCTTGACTAACGGAGTCAGTGACTGACGGGCAGTGGCTGCATGCGCTCGTTAAAGCTTCAGAGTCCAGTGGCTAGTGTCAGTCAGAGCTCGGGTGCTGTGTGGAACTGAAATTCGACGTGTCCGTCCTGGGTTCACCGTCCTTAATAATGATAATAATAATAATAGCGATCATTTTAAAAGTGCAATTTTTTTCAATTTTTTTTTTGTTGTTGTTGGTGGTGGTGGTGGTGGTGGTGCTGCTGCTGTTGTTGTTGTTGTTGTTATTTTGGGAAGTTTGGTGCTTTTCTGCTCTCTTTTTTAAAGCTTTGAGTGCTAGACAAAGAACAAGATGGGAGGCGGGAGAGTTGGTTAATGTACATGTACAGAAATCAAACATATCCACTGAGTCACACACACACAGACACACAGACACACACACACTCACACACACACACACACACACACACACACACACACACACTCACATACACACGCACGCACGCACATATACACACGCGCGCACGCAACCCCCCCCCCCACGCGCGCGCGCACACACACACACACACACTAGGAAGCGTTACAAAATAGAACGTAGAGTGAATGGAGTGCATGCGTTCCTTGCAGGACTTCCTTTGAAGGACTACTGATTAATCCCTGGCTGGATCCAAGCGAATCGAAACTCGCTCGTCAACTAAACAGGGGATACAGTGTAATTCAGTTTTAGTTAATATCGACAGACTGAGTGATGGGCAAAATCTGCACTCGTTAGACTCTCAGACCTCAGTGACTGACGCTGTAATGTAAAAAAAAATATCTACAAAGCGCCTACACAGAACGTGAGCAAGAAGCACACAATACAAAAAACACACACAATAGGGTGGATAGATGTGTACAGAATTAAGAGAACAATGAAACCCTGTTTAATTATGTAAACGAATACACTGCAGCACTTCATTCAACGTCTTCACTTCCAACACCCATACGCACACACAGACAGGCTCTCTCTCTCTCTCTCTCTCTCTCTCTCTCCTTGTCTCTCTGTCTCTCTCTCCCGGCGTAAAACACCAATTTCTCTCTCTCTCTCTCTCGCTCTTCTCTCTCTCTTTTCCTCTCGTCTCTCTCTCTCTCTCTCCTCTCTCTCAATCATCACATCAAACACACACACACACACCACTACACACACAAACACACACACACACACATACACACACACAAAACACACACACACAAACAAAACCACACACACACACACACCCACACACACACACACACACACACACACACACACACACACACACACACACACACACAATCAAGCCGTCCACCCAGTGCGCGCCGTTCAAAAGCAAAAGAGGTTATTAATAACTGGACTAAAACGCCCTGCAACCACCCAGGAACATTTCACTACGACAGGTTACAAAACAGGATGTCACTATATTTTGCAGCTACTCTGCAACGGGCGGGTGGAGGGTGGAGGGTGGGTGAGAAGCCGAGGAGTGTCAATTAGAAATTAGAAATTAGCTCATTTCAGATCAAACCAAGACGCGGTATTTAAGCGCTCGGGAACACCCATATGCGCACATGGTTCAGGAGCTGTGTGAGAGTCGAGGTGGACGTCCTGGACTGTCCGTGATGCTTTATGTCCTCAGATGTCAGTTGACATATTAGGAACAAGTTGTGACCAATGCCGAAGCACGGTGCAATAATTCTTTACGTCCACGGAAACCAGAAGGCTCGTTAGGACGGACAGCCCAGGACGTCCACCTCGACTCTCACACAGCTTCTGAACTATAAAAGAAGACAACAAGAACTTATCACTTGCCGTCCCTAATAAGCCGTACGGTTTCTGTGGACGTTAAGCACCATGTTTACTTACTTACTTACTTATCACCGTCAAAATAGCGACAAATGAGAACTATTTCTTGGGTGTTTGTTTATATAATTACACGTATCGCTGATAGGACGTGTGTCAAACTGAACTGGTGTCCCAGTGTGAGTGCTGGAAGTGATGAGAAAGACGTTGAATGAAGTGTTGCAGTGCACATTTGTTGACATAAAATCTCACGCAGACGACACTGAGGACACGACTGCTACAGAAAAACGGCGAGGGAGCAAGCAGTAAGAAGAAGAAAAAGAAGATAAATATAATAGCTGTAGCCTACCTGAGGATCAAACAGAATCCGGGTACACACAGCACACCTAGAGTCCAGCGGGACACATGACGACGCAATGTCTGCTCGCGTGGTTGATCGCAGGCACCTCCGGCGCTCTGCGAACTGAGATGAAAGCGGACGCGGATACTGATGGCAGGTACACAGACCTACAGACACACATCGGTTTCACCGCCACCCTGAGAAACCTTGGCACGTTATGCGACAAATCCGGTCAAGACAGCCTAGGCGGGTTCAGGCGCCCACTCAGCTGTGACAGGTTTCCCCAGGTTGGCTGGTAATTTAAAATCACACCGGTGGGGGGCTGTAATCGTGGTGAGGTCACAGTATTTCGGTCCCCGTCAGTCTGCCTCAAAGCTGCATGGATTTTTGTGGAGAACAGGCAGTGGTTGGGGTGGTTGGTTGGTTGGTTGGTTGGTTGGTTGGTGTGTGTGTGGGGGTGTGTGTGTGTGTGTGGGCTGTTTTTTTTTTTTGGGTTTGGTTTTAAGCGTGGTTTTGTGTTTTGTGTGTGGGGTGTGTGTGTGTGTGTGTGTATGCGTGTGTGTGTGTGTGTGGGGTGTGTGTGTTGTTTTTGGGGTGTGGTGTGGGGGCGTCGGGGCCGCGGGGTGTGCGTGTGGGTTTTGGGGCCCGGGGCGGGGGTGTGTGTTTTTTTGGGGTTAGGGGTCCCAAAAATTGCGGGGGGTAGTGTTTTCCCATTCGGGAAAAGGGAAAATTTTTGGGGTTTGTGGTGTTTGTGTGTGGGGTTGTGTGTTGTGTTGTGGGTGTGTGTGTGGTGTGTGTGTGTGTGTGTGTGTGTTGGGGGATCCCCAATGGGCACTTTTATTTTTAAAAAGCAAGAGAGAGAGGAAAATTTTTGGTTGTTGTGTGTGTGTGTGTGTGGTGTGTGTGTGTTGTGGGGTTGTGGTGTGTGTGTTTTTGTGTGTTTTAGGGGGGGGTGGGGGTGTGTGTGTCAGTATAAGCGGGGAGGGAGAGAGAGGGGAGAGAGAGAGAGAGAAGAGAGAGGAGAGAAGGAGGAGAGAGAGGGAGAGAGGAGTGTGTGTGTGTGTGTGTGTGTGTGTGTGTTGTTTGGGGTTGTGTTTTGTGTGTGTGTGTTTGGGGTTGGGGTGTGTGTTGTGGGGTGTTTTTCGTGTGTGTTGGGGTGAAAATGCGCGTACTGTGTGCCCGTAAACAAAAGAGAGAGAGAGAGAGAAGAGAGAGAGAAAAGAGAGAAAGAGAGAGGAGAGGGGAAAAGGGGAGAGGAAAAAGTGTGTGTGTGGGTTGTTTTGTGTGTGCGTGCGTGCTTTGCGGGGCGTGCGTGCGTGCGGCGTGCGTGTTGTGGGGTGTGAGTGTGTGGTGGGTTGTTAGGGGATGCAAATGCGCGTACGTGTGTGTCAGTTAAGCGAGAGGGAGAGGGGAGAGAGAGAAAAGGAGGAGAGGAGAGAGAGAGAGAGAGAGAGAGAGAGGAGGGGAAGAGATGTGTAGTGTGTGTTTTGTGTGTGTGTGTGTGTTAGGGGAGGGGCCCAATGGGTTTTAGTATAAGCAGAGAGAGAGGATTGTGTTTTGTGTGTGTGTGTGGGGTGTGGGTGGTGTGTGTGTGTGTGTGTGGGTGTGTGTGTGTGTGTGTGTGTTGTGTGTGTTGTGTGTGTGTGTGTGTGTTTTAGGGGATGAAAATGCGCTTTCTTGGAGAAAAGGGAGGGAGAGAGAGAGAGAGTTTGTGGGGTGTGTGTGTGTGTGTGTGTGTTTTGTGTGTGTGTGTGGGGTGTGTGTTCGTGTGTTTTGCGTGTGTTTGTGTGTTGTGTGTGTGGGGTTTTGGGGTGTGTGTGTGTTTTGTACTGGAAACCGATGTGCGTATGTATGTGTCAGTTTGCGAGAAAACACAGAGAGAGTGGGGGTGGGGGGAGAAAGAGCAGATGTGCATTTGCATGTGTGTATCTGCGTACGTGTGCGCGTACGTCAATATCTGTGTCAGTGTAAATGTGTGTGCGTGCATGCGTGCGTGCGTGAGTGCGTGTGTTTCTGTCTGTGCGGTGGGTGGGTGTCTCTGTATGTCTGTGTGTGTGTGTGTTGGGGGGGGGGGGGGGAGGGTGATCTAACAGGTGCTGTATGATCATTTGCATGCATTCGGCTGGCCTTGTTCTGCCGACAATGTTCTGGTTCACTGTCATACACCTTGTCACCACTGTGCCTGGAGATAATGTTAAAAGTGACGAGAAACTGGCTGAGGGGTACCGCCTCTGTCGGCTGTCTACCACCCAACCAGTGACGTCGGCGCTCCACTACATTCGTGCTGTTCGCTTCCATTATGTTCAGCTTCTCCCTGTTTTTAGAGTTTTCGTGTGGTTTCCGGACAACTGCTGAACACAACGTTTATGTTCGATTGTTTTGCTCGTGGGTTCTCCCTCCAAACCACCCCCCCACTCCCCACCCCCCCGTACCGTACCTATTCCTACGAACGAAAGTATATAGTTTATCTTTTTTAAACAAAAAAATCGTTTTTTTTAAACCCCCTTTCCCACTCCCATGGTGCCATTTAAAACGACCCGAAAAATTTTTGGCAAAATTTAAAACCCCTTTAAAGCCTTTTTGTTTTTGTTTTTCGCTCTGGGATGTGAAAGGATCTCCATCAAAACGCACATCATTGAAAACAGATGTTACAGGACCGGAAAATAGGCTGTTTGCAGGCGCGTCCGTACAGCGTTCAGCCCGCAAATTTTACAGGCCGGGGCAGTGAAGGGGTTAATGAATCTCTAACAAATGTTGGAACACCGTCTTTTAGGTATAACCGTAGACAATAAACTTCGTTCGGACTCACATACTGATAATGTACGTGAAAAAGTTTCGAGACGATCGAGTCTCAATTCTGTGAAAACTGAAGTTCATTGTAGACACTGACATCCAGAAAATTGTTCTTTAACGCCCACAATAAACCTCACATTGATTATGCGTCAGTCACGTGGGTTGGATGTAGCGATGCTCTCAAAAGGAGATTAGATTTTTGCACAGAGGAGCTGCAAAGTTAATTTTTCCCGTACAATTCAACCACGATCAGAAATTAAAAAAAATGAGGACAAAGAAAACCCACGGGGAACAACTGAAAAACAACAAGGGGCTGGGGTTTGTGGGGCAGGGTCCTTAACGACGAGGCCCCCGGTATTTATCTAACCCCCGCAGCATGTCCTCCCCCCCAAACTATTCCAACTCTAGGAATAATACAAAAACAAACTTTATTTTTCACAATAAATGCATCAAAAGAAAATTTTCCTTTTTTGGGGCACTCGAAATTTCCCCCCCCCCCCCCCCCCCCCCACCCCTCCCCCACCCCCAAAAGACCATAAAACAAATTTAACACAATGAAAAAAAGAGTATACAAAAAAAAAAAAGCGGAGAAAACGTAGTGAAAAACATCGTAAAAAATCGCTTCGGGGATCGATTTAAAAAACAGCCCTTACTTATATTCCCCAAACCTTTCCACCAAACCCCCAGAACCCCCCACCAAAAAACCCCCCACACACCCCCCCCACCGTCACACCTAAAAAACCCACATTAAAATACACTCGCCAAACCCAAAAACCGGGACGCACGCACACACATCACACACACGCACACACCCCACAAAACACACCACACACACCCACACACACACAAAAACCCCACACCACCAACCACACACACAAACCAACTACCATTATTTACATAAGGGGTTGGTTTCCCAGGGGGCCAAAGGGGCAGACATATTCAAACAAGTAGGGTCCCCCTTTGCTGGTGGGGCCCTTCTACGGAATAATCTACCTCAGTCTGACAATCAGATTTTGTCACTCGCTCAGCTCCTTCAAGGGGAAAACCTCGTGTAATCTTGAAGCGGGGTTTCATATGATGGCTTGTAACAAAACCTTGGGGTAGGGGGGAAAAGGGAGACAGAAAGAGAGAGAGAGAAGGGGAGAGAGAGGGGAGAGAGAAAAGAGAGAGAGAGAGAGAGAGAGGAGCGGTTTTACGGCACCAATCAGAATTTACTTGTTTTTGGCCGAGGTTAGGTTTTTTTTGGGTTTTAAAGGGGGGGGGGGGGGGGTTTTTTAAAACCCATTCATTACTCCCCCCGTCTTCCGGGCTTTTGACTCTGTGTGTGTGTGTGTGTGTGTTTGGGGGTGGTGTGGTTTTTGTGTTTGTGTGGTGTGTGTTTTTGCTGGGCGTGTGCTTTCTTTCTGCGGTGTGCGGCGGGGCGGGGGTTTTGGGCGTGGGTTGAGTTTCTTCGGGTTGGGGTGTGTTTGTGTTTGGTTTTGCTTTTCGTCCGTGTGGGTGTGTTTTTTTTTAACTTCTATTTAATATTCCTTAAAATGAAACTTTCTGGTTTATGTTTGTTTGTTCTTTCCTTTTTTTTGTGTGTGTTTTGGGGTTTTTTTTCCGTTTATTTTCCTTTCGTTTCGTGCATTTTTCCGTGTTTGGTTTTTGCGTTTCGTTTTTTTTTGTCCGTTTTTTTTTAACTTACTATTATTTTAAAACACTTATAGAAACTTCTTTGGGGGGGGTTTTCTTAAAAAAGACATTTAAAAACTTAAATGTTTTTCGCACTGTATGCGTTCTAATTCCCGGGGCCGTGAACACGCAAATTTGTTTGGGAAATTTTTATGCTTCACGCATTAAAATTTTACTCATTCATTCATTTTTCCCTGTTTTATATAAATTATTCCTTTTAAAAAATAAATAAATTATTATTTTATAATTATTTTTCATTGACCCGTGCCCTACGTTATCCCTTTTTTGAGGCTGAGAATAAACGAAAAGACAAGCCCTTCGTCTGTAAAAAGGAGCCCCCAAGGACTAGTTTTACGCGTGTTTTTGGAAAAAATGGGGAAAACCCAAACTACAATCTTTGAAAAAATAAAATTTTTTCTTTTCCCCCCTCTCTCTCTCTCTCTCCGACTTCCCTTTTGGGGGACTTTGGGTTTTTAAAAAAAAATTTTATATTATATTATATATATTATGATTTTTATATATAATTTTAAATATATTATGATACGGAAGTGTTTTATCCTAGACTCTTTTTTCCCACAGAATACACGCATAAAAATAAATCGTCCTAGTTTTACCATGTATGACCTACTTACCGTCCACCCCTAAGAGCAATGGCCCATATGTTCCCACTACCCAAACATGACAGAGATTTCAAAAGGAGGCCGAGTCTGAACCCTGTAATTAGCTGACCGCCCAGTTACCCAGTCCGACTCAGGGATCGTAGGGTTAATCTCTGTAAAGAACAATGCATGGTTACGAAAAGAAACAACAGCAACACCCACACGCGTGGACACGCCAAAACACTGTCGCACATCTGTAGCTTACCTACTGTGGACTCGTATTCATGTTAATAACAGTGTAACACACACTCGGACCTATTAGTGAGCTGAGCCGATCTGAGACAATGTAAGTAGATACGAAGCTGTGTCTATACCGTGTTAGCCTGAGCCTGTGTTGTTGTCGGGCATAATAAGGCCACAGTTTCTTTCTTTCTTTCTTTCTCTCTCTCTCTCTCTCTCTCTCTCTCTCTCTCTCTCTCTCTCTCCCTTTTCCCCTCCCTCTTTGCGGGTGGGTGGGTGGGTGCGGCTGCCGCCGGTAGCTTTAGGTAAATGTGTGTGTGTGTGTGCGTGGGGTGTGTGTGTGTGTGTGTGTGTGTGTGTGTGTGTGTGTGTGTTTTTGGTTTGTCGAACATTGACACATACCAGCGTGAGGAAAAACCCTGTGGTTCGCCCAACTTGGGGAAAAAAAATTCCCCCTTTTCTTTTCCTTTTCCTTGGTTGCCCCAAAAAAATTTTTTTCCCCGCCTCCTCGGTAATTATTGTTTCCTTTTTTTTTCTTCTTCTTCTTTTTTTTTTTTCTTTTTCCCCCTTTTCCTTCACGACTGACTGGCCTTTAAAAAAACCCAAATTTTCCCCTTTCCCCTTTCCGGCAGCTGAAAAAAAAAAAAATAACAATACACAGGGCGCTCTCGCACCGTGACGTCACACCCATGACTGTGGGAAGCACAGGCAGGCGAAAACACACTACTTTTGCGACCAAAAAATGTAAAATTATATTTTATTTTTTAAAAAACATTATTTGCCGAAGCTTTTTCTTCCGGCGGTAAGGTTTGGGGGGTTTTTGTTGTTGTTGGGGCCGGGTTGTTGGGCGTCGCCCACGGGTGGCACGGCCGGGCCCCAAAGGGGAAAAGGAATTTTAAAATAAAATTTATAAAAACAAAAGAGAGGGGGAGAGAGAGAGAAGAGAGAGAGAGAGAGAGAGAGAGAGAGAGAGAGAGAGAGAGAAAAGAGGGGAAAAGGGGGTGGAGGGGAAAAAAGTGTGGTGGGGGGTGGGGGAGGGTGTTAAAACAAAAAAAATTGTTTTTTAAAAAAAGATGTGTGTGTGTGTGTGTGTGTGTGTGTGTGTGTGTGTGTGTGTGTGTGTGTGTGTGTGTGTGTGTGTGTGTGTGTGTGTGTGTGTGTGTAAAAAGAGAGAGAGAGAGAGGGGAAAAAGGAAAAGAAGAGGGGGGGACAAAAAGAGGGAGAGAGACAGGACAAAAAGAGAAATTTTTCTTACGGTTTCTGACTGCTGGGAACACTGTGGTGCGAAAAATTTCACCACGTGGCGTGTGTCAGGGGGGAAATGTGTGTGTGTGTGTGTGTGTGTGTGTGTGTGGGGTGTGTGTGTGTGTGTGTGTGTGTGTGTGTGTGTGTGTGTGTGTGTGTTTGTGTGTATAGAGAGAGAGAGAGAGAGAGAGAGAGAGAGAGAGAGAGAGAGGAGAGAGAAGAAGAAGATTAGAAAAAAAGACGAGAGACCCGGAGAGAGATTGTTTTTTACGGCTTTCTGACTGCTGCAGCAACACTGTGGTGCGAAATAATTGGGGGTGTGCCACGATGTGCATGGTGTAAGTAGTGTATTGTATGTGAGGTGTGAGTGTGTGTGTGTGTGTGTGTGTGGAAATGTGTTGTGTGTGTGTGGTGTTAGAGTAGATGTTGTGTGTGTGAGTGGAGTAGTGTGTTTGTGTGTATGTGTGTTGTTGAAGAGTAGAAAGTGTGGTAGGATGTTT
>JABMCL010001941.1:417500-455641 GCA_018857735.1 Alviniconcha marisindica
GGTACCACACAAATGTAAAGGACTGTCGATACCATACAAGTGAAACCGACGTTAAACTAGATTCAACAAGGTGTCAAGGCCTGTTGTTGCCATTCAAGTGTCAAGGACTGTCGGTACCACACAAGTGAAGCAAACTAGATTCAACGGGGTGTCAAAGCCTGTCAGCATGACACAAGTGAAACAAAACTAGATTCAGCACGGTGTCAAGGATTGTCGGTACCACACAAGTGAAACCCACGTGAAACTAGATTCAACGAGGTGTCAAGGGTGCAACAAAATAAGCGTGTAAGCCATCTGTTCGTTAAACACTAAAACATCTTTGACACTTTACCTGCCATCGACTTTGTTCGTGAAAACAAACTGACGTAGTGTCACCTGCCGCTGAGTTCGCCGCTCTCCAGGACAAACTGATATAGCACTTTGAAACTGCCACTGCACATTGTTTGTCGTTCGCCAGGACAAACTGATATATAGCACTTTGAAACTGCCACTGCACATTGTTTGTCGTTCGCCAGGACAAACTGATATAGCACTTTGAAACTGCCACGGGACATTGTTTGTCGTTCGCCAGGACAAACTGATATAGCACTTTGAAACTGCCACGGGACATTGTCGTTCGCCAGGACAAACTGATATAGCACTTTGAAACTGCCACGGGACATTGTTTGTCGTTCGCCAGGACAAACTGATATAGCACTTTGAAACTGCCACGGGACATTGTGTCGTTCGCCAGGACAAACTGATATAGCACTTTGAAACTGCCACGGGACATTGTTTGTCGTTCGCCAGGACAAACTGATATAGCACTTTGAAACTGCCACTGGACATTGCTTGTCGTTCGCCAGGACAAACTGATATAGCACTTTGAAACTGCCACGGGACATTGTTTGTCGTTCGCCAGGACAAACTGATATAGCACTTTGAAACTGCCACTGGACATTGTTTGTCGTTCGCCAGGACAAACTGATATAGCACTTTGAAACTGCCACGGGACATTGTTTGTCGTTCGCCAGGACAAACTGATATAGCACTTTGAAACTGCCACTGGACATTGTTTGTCGTTCGCCAGGACAAACTGATATAACACTTTGAAGCTGCCAACGGACAGAGTCTGCCTTTCGCCAGGACAAACTGACGCGACATGCACTCGCCTGACACAGAGTCTGCCGTTCGTTATAACAGAGCAAATAGGTGTCAAATTAATATTTAGGCCGATCATAGTTTGCTGTGCCGTTAAAGGGCGAATGACCTGCCATAGAATCTGTCCGAGAAGGTAAACCGACGTTAACTTACACGTAGCACTACCTACCACACAGTTTGTCTGCGTGAAGGCAAACCATTTTTTTCTTCTTCTCCTAGCTCTTACCTCTTCATTTCTTCACATTGCCTATGACTAATATTTGGTCTTACTTTTCCCTCTTGCCACAAAATCGTACCAGTATAGTGTAGGTATGTGAATGGATGTTGACACTGATGTCCTCTACCAAAAATTATGTAAACTGGATTTAAAAAAAAAAAAAAGTTTGTAAAATAGTATCGTTTATCAAAACAGAAGGGGAAAAAGGAGAGAGAAAAAAAAGATGCAGCACCTGCCAAGGAAACTCCCCTCGCAGTGTCCGAGTTCCCCCCACGATCCTGTGTGAGGCGGCAGCCTGGGTGTCGGGAAAGGTCACGCCACACTGACCTGAGGACGAAGGCAGTGAAAGTGAAGTCATTTGCCACTCCGCCGAGAACGATGAACGATTAGTGCACATCATACCCCTCATAGCGCGGGGCACAAACGCACACGCACGCACGCACGCGTGCACGCGAGCACGCACGCACGCGCACTCACGCATGCACACACATACACATACACACACACTCACTCACTCACTCACTCACTCACTCACTCACTCACTCACTCACTCACTCACACACACACACACACACACACACACACACACACACACACACACACACACACACACACACACACACACACACACACACACACACACACACACACACACACGCACAAACCACTACAACAAGAAAATCTACCAACATATAACACGCCGCACGCAAGTACGCACGCACACACACACAAACAAACAGAAACAAGACAGCCTGATTAATGTGTTTGTAGTTTAGGATCTGATTGTAAACATTTTGCTTAACGTCCACAGAAGCAAGGATGCTTATTAGGGACGGGCCTACATCTGATTGTAGGTAGGTAGGTAGTGTTGCTTAATGTCCTCAGATGTCAGTTGACATATTAGGGACAAGCTAAGACCAATGCCGAAGCATGGTTCAGTATAGCTATACATCCACGGAAACCAGAAGGCTCGTTAGGACGGACAGCCCAGGACGGCCACCTCGACTCTCACACAGCTCCTGAACTATGGATCTGATTGTAAGTAAATAAGTAAACATGGTGCTTAACGTCCACAGAAACCATAAGGCTTATTTGGGACGGCGAGAAAGGGGGAAATGGGGTATGGAGGTGGGGGGAGAGGGAGATTATATACCTATCTACTGTCACCACCGGAATGATTCCTGCATTGAGATGGGCAGCGATGACAGCCATTTTAATGTTTCAGTAGGAAGTGATGGACAAAGTCACAAGACGGTGTCCACAAACCACAACCTTTTTGAACAGAAAGGAGAGCCGAAGTGGTATCGAACCGAGGTCCTTCCGCTTACCGCTAGGTCAAACCGGGATCTGATTGTAGGTAGGTAGTGTTGCTTAATGTCCTCAGATGTCAGTTGACATATTAGGGACAAGCTGTGACCAATGCCGAAGCATGGTTCAATATAGCTTTACGTCCATGGAAACCAGAAGGCTCGTTAGGACGGACAGCTCAGGACGGCCACCTCGACTCTCACACAGCTCCACAACTATGTTCTGATTGTGTAATTAATGTAACTTTTATAGTTAGGCACAAAGGTCATATCAGTTGAAGGGAAGTAACTCCGTTATGTACAACCTTCTAATCCAGGAGACTGAACCAATGATATATCTCAAACGTTCAGGTCCGAAGATGTTCATTTCAGTGCATGCATGCATGCTTCGGTACCAGACTTACCGAAAGTGTCGGTTCTGTCCCCTGGATCGGAGATACTATTTACAGCAAGTAGTGCATTGTCTCTGCCTGGCTGTACCTACGGTTTACGGAGTTACTTCCCTTCAACTGTATGCCATGAATGAGTAATAATGGACATTTCTATGGCGCATGATCCCTAGCCAAATCTAAGGTACAAAGCTCCGTACGAAAAAGATGCAGAAAAATGCACACACACACACACACACCCCACACACACCACACACACACCCCATTTCTCACACACACACACCAACACACAACACACACACACACACACATTTCTCACACACACACACACACTGGACACCACACACCACACGAACTGACACACACCACCACCACTCACACACACACACACACACAACAACACACCACACACACACACACACACACACACACACCACAACCACACTGACACACACGCGCCGCGCGCCCTCGAGCACGACACAACACAACACACACACACACCACACACCACAGCACTACACACGCACACACGACACACACACACACACACGAGTACTAACGCTTACACACACACGCACGCACGCACACAGCACACCACCACACACACACACACACACTAAGCTTCCACTGACACACCGCGCGCGCGCGCCCTCGAGCACGAGCACACACAGACACACACACACACACACACGAGTGACTAACAGCTTACACACGCACGCACGCACGCACGCACGCACGCACACACACGCACACACGCACACACACACACACACACACACACACACACACACACACACACTCCACATGACACACGCGCGCGCGCGCCCTCGAGCACGAGCACACACAGACGCAAACACACACACACACGGAGTGACTAAGCTTACACACGCACGCACGCACGCACACATACACCACACACCAACCACACACACACACACACCACACACACACACACACACACTAAGCTTCCACTGACACACACGCGCGCGCGCCCTCGAGCACGAGCACACACACACGATGCACACACTACACACGCACAGCACGCACGGCACCACACACACACACACACCACACACACCACACACACACACACACACACACACACACACACACACACACCACAAGCTCCACTGACACACACAGCGGCCCCGACACACACACGACACACACCACACACACGAGTGACTAAGCTTACACACGCACGCACGCACGCACACCACACACACAGCACACACACACACACACACACACACACACACACACACACACACACACACACTAAGCTTCCACTGACACACACGCGCGCGCGCGCCCTCGAGCACGAGCACACACACACACACACACACACACACACGAGTGACTACACGACACGCACGCACGCACACACCACACACACACACACACACACACAAAACACACACACACACCACCACACACACACACACACGCACACACACACACACACACACACACACACAGACTGAGTAAGGTTGCACCGACCAGGAGCAAGAGGCGGTACGAGGGGCTGTCGAGAGGGAGGAATACAGCACATCTCCTGGAAGCCGCAGCCGTTCATGGAGTAGTAGTAGCCAGTCAGGCAGGTGTTGTACACCGAGTTGATGCACGTCCCCCCTTGGGTGCTCTCACACTCTGTGGCGACACACATAGGCTATGCATACACGTGTCAGAAACACACACACACGCACGCGCGCGCGCACACGCACACACACACACACACACACACGTGGATTATACATGCACACAAACATAAACACACGCGCTCACACACACACACGCGCGCGCGCAGACCGTATGGCCTATTAGGGACGGGGGGAAGGGGGTATGGAGGTGGGGGGAAGAGGGAGATTATATACCTGTCGCTACACTGTCACCACCACAATGACTCCTGCATTAAGATGGGCAGCGATAGAGCCATTTTAATGTTTCATTGATTGTGAGAGACAAAGTCACAAGACAGTGTCCACAAACTACAACCATTTTGAAGAGAAAGAGAGCCGAAGCGGAATCGAGCCGAGGCCCTTCTGCTTACCAGCCTAACGCCTTTTTACCGCTAGGCCAAACTCACGGTCAGTCAGGCCCTGGATGTAAGCCGCCGCCGATACCGGAAATGGCTTGACATCGCCAAACAGAACCAAGGTTTGCTTTTCGGCTCCGCCCGGGCCTGAAATTGTCACAGCCATTCTTTGTGTTCCGTTTCTACTTCCAGGCTAACAACACTTATTGTACTTACCATTGGCTTCCAGACACACGAAGGTAGCACAGAATATAACGAAGACTGCAAGCTGCTTCATGATCATAGTCAGAACAACATCAACGTAGCTGCTGGCACTACGTCGTCAAGCCACACAATCCGACTATCCAGCTTATCCAGTCACACCTGGCTGTAGGCCCTCAGTCTAAACTACAGTCACATTATCGGCCGGTGTAGCCCGAAATACCTAGGCTGTGCTCACGCGGCAACTTCTTATCTCTCACAGAGTTCCGCTGCTCCACTACGAATATCCGGGAAAGGTCAGTGATGATAAGTCAGTCGAGCCAGTTCAAGATTTTACGTGACTGACTAACAGCTAAGGCTAGTACCGAGGCCTACTACTGAAAGAACCCAGAGCACACTCCGAGTATCGCTTAATTTCCGGCACTTTCCTCCTAACCAATCCTCGGAGTTTGAACCGCCAGTGTCAGTAGCCTACTTCTCAAAACGGCCCCCAATCCCCACCTCCACTCCCCTCATACTTCGTTAACATCGTCGGTGTCAGCTGGCAGAGGTAGCTGTTTTCTTCAGCTTTGAGACTCGATCGTCTGAAGTCTATCACAGTAACATCAGGTCAGCTGACGGCGCTTTGTGCAGCTATTTTATTCCACATTGAGACTCGTCCGAAGTGTGTCACATTAACATCACGTCAGTTGACGGCTTTAGTGCAGCCGTTTTCTTCAACGTTGAGACTCGATCGTCTGAAGTCTGTCACAGTAACACCAGGTCAGCCGACGGCGTTTTATGCAGCTGTCACAACAACATCGTGGCCGGCCTCGGTACCATCATCGTCAGAATCAGGCCTCCGTGTCGTGATGGGGATATGGCAGCTAGGCATCTAGGCAGTGTCATGGTCAGAAGCAGGACTTGGCGTCGTGATCATAAGTAGATCTCGGCGCTTGATCAGGATATAGAAGGCCTCAGCAGTAGCATCAAGAATTGGGCGTCTGTGTCGTGACCAGGAGGCCTCAATATCACGGTCAGAGGTAGGCATCGGCATCATGGTCAGAGTGAGCAGAGGTAGGCCTCGGCATCATGGTCAGAGTGAGCAGAGGTAGGCCTCGGCATCATGGTCAGAGTGAGCAGAGGTAGGCCTCGGCATCATGGTCAGAGTGAGCAGAGGTAGGCCTCGGCATCATGGTCAGTGAGCAGAGGTAGGCCTCGGCATCATGGTCAGAGTGAGCAGAGGTAGGCCTCGGTATCATGGTCAGAGTGAGTAGAGGTAGGCCTCGGCATCATGGTCAGTGAGCAGAAGAAGGCCTCAGCGTCTTCATCAGGATATGATGGAAGCAGGCCTTAGCCTAGCTCAGTGTCGTCATCAGAATCAAGCCTCCGTGTCGTCATCAGAAGTAGGCTCCAGCGTCATGAACAGAAGCAAGTGATCATCACCAGCAGAATCAGGTCTCAGCGCCATGCTTAGAAGTAGCCTCGGTATCAGGATCGGAAGCATGCCTCGCAGAAACAGACCACAACACCAATGCTTATCAGAATCGACATCATGATCAGAAGCAGGCCTCAACGTCATGATCAGAAGCAGGCCTCAACGTCATGATCAGAAGCAGGCCTCAATGTCATGATCAGAAGCAGGCCTCAACGTCATGATCAGAAGCAGGCCTCAACGTCGTGATCAGAAGCAGGCCTCAACGTCGTGATCAGAAGCAGGCCTCAACGTCGTGATCAGAAGCAGGCCTCAACGTCGTGGTCAGAAGCAGGCCTCAACGTCTTAGTCAGAAGCAACCTCAATGTCGTAGTCAGAAGTAGGCTTCAACGTCGTGGTCAAAAGCAACCCTCAACCTCAACGTCGTGGTCAGAAGCAATCTCAACGTCGTGATCAGAAGTAGGCCTCGGCCTCCAGGCGAGCGGTCCTGGTGAAGGCGTCAGAGCCCAGCGACGGGTCGTCCATGTGCAGGGACTCGAACCAGCAAGCGTCCGTCTCGTCCTGCAAGACAGCCGACCTTCGTATAAACAGCCTGATTCCAATACAACCCCCTCCACCTAAACTCCTTGCGTATTGAAGAAGAAGAATGGATATTAGAGCGCCTAACCCGCACAGGTTCTAAGGGCTTACAGGTTCTTTAAAAGCACATATTTTCAAAATTCAACGCATACAACACGAACGTGCTAACACACACGCACGCACGCACGCACGGACGCGCGCGCCCGCGTGCACACACACACACACACACACACACACACACACACCACACACACACACACACACACACACACACGCACGCACGCACGCACGCACGCACGCACGCACAGTCGTATATCAGGGCAATGGGACTGAAGAAAAGGCTTTTAAGAAGAGAAAGGTTTTCAAGGAAGATTTGAAAGGACTGATAGAGGTAGAAACGGGGAGTTGGTTCCAGATAACTGGAGCCTGGTAAGAGAAAGACACTGGCCTTTGTTCGGAAGGATGGCATTCTGAACACTCGGGTGCCGGGAATGAGTGTAAAGGTGAAGAAGTTCTGAAAGGTTGATGGGAGCCGGATGAGAAATGATCTTAAAGGAAAGCAAAGACAACTTGTATTTGATCCTCTGCTCAATAGGTAGCCAGTGAAGAGAATGAAGCATAGGAGCGAGGTGGGCGGATCTGGTTGTTCTGACTGAAACTGAGTCTTGCAGCATTGTTCTGTACCTTTTGGAGTTCAGAAAGAAGATACTTAGGACAATAATCTAGTCTTGAAATGTAACTAAACGATCTAGCATACAGGTTTGTTTGGAGAGAGTAGGATCAAGAGTGGCGTATTGCACTAATCCGATGAAGTTCCAAATGGCATATTCAACAAACGGAGGAGATATGCTGTTGGAAAGAGTTGGATCAAGACAGACACCTAGGTTGCGAACTGAGTTGGCAAGAAAAAGAGAAAAGAAATTTTGCCTAGCACAAGGACCTGTTTCACTATGTGTGGGCAAGAAAAAGAGAAAAGAAATTTTGCCTAGCACAAGGATCTGTTTCACTATTGCTTCATTTGTGATCAGTCACACCCATACAACAACAATACAACTCTACACCAAACACGAGTCATATCCAAGTGCTAACCCACTCACACATTCACGCTAATCATAAAACCGGTAATTTTTTTGCTACAACAAAACAAAAGTCAGTTAAATATGAGAATCACATTTATACATTTAAGAACAGCCTCTACGTATAAGGCCTACGGTTACATAAATTAATGTCTTAAACTGCAGCTACTACTGGTGCTAACAACAATAAAACAAAAAATTAGCTAACCCGACTGGCTTGCACCCCCCCCCCCCCCCCCCCATCCCCTGGCCGCTTGGGTACAACACACATCAGAGCTACCCCCGCCTTACCTACAATCCAACACAGAAGCACAGGCCTAGATTGTGTAGGTAAGGCCAGCGAGTAGTGTTGAGCATTAGATTAGTAAATAAAACTGGCGATACGAGAGTACGTATGTACGATCTTACCAACGTAGGAGAATGTGTCAGTGGTCGACATCCACCTTCGAAAACGCCTGTGGGTGTGCTGCCCTGGACATGCCGGAGTGGAGGTAAATGACCGAGCAGACACACTGGCGGGCAAAGCAACCATCACAAGTGGTTTGCTTCTCGGAAAATCTGAAGCGTTGAGGAGCTTGAAACACTACCTGCGGGTACAAAGCCAAGTACATCACACCATCGATCGCCTGGAAGAGAGAGGCGTGGAAAGAGGAAGTGTTAGAATATCTTCCTTAAAGGACGAGAGGGCCATCGTCAATCAGACGAACATTGGAACCGTTTCAAAGACGACACTGGGGAAACTTCTGAGAGACAGTGGAGCGCATATGGGCTTTTCCAAGCGCAGATACCATCTTGAACTGGACTGATCTAAACTGAACTGGAGCTTAAAAGAATTATATCTTAGTCAAAAGGAAAAGCAGAAAATTCAGTTTTGACGTTGTTAGGATTTAATAACTTGCCAAAGCATCAACAATACACACAGCGGTTTCTAAAGACAGGCCCAAATTCATGTAGTTGCCGCTTCCCTCACCGAAAACAACAGCAATAAATTAATGCTTTCTAAGAGAAGCCTACCTATGATTATTCAACCTTTGTTTTCAAATCAAATCTCCACTTCAGGTTGCCAAACGGATTGTGGCATCAAAGATGGTTTCAAAAAACAACCGACTGTAGAAAATGAATGAATCATGTTGATACAACCTGATCTGTAGGCCAATGCAGTTCAGTCGTTCTTTCGGCATCCATCTACAAGGGTTGATTTTGATAATAGCTTACACCGCAGTACTTCCCAATACCGACCACTTGCTATATTCTGCAGTTTGGACGGACCACTCCCAAGCATTATTCATGAGGTGCTGTTGCCAAGGTAACAGACTGAAAGCGAGGCTGATGAGTGCAGGCCACTGTGAGTGTGTGTGTGTGTGTGTGTGTGTGCGTGCGTGCGTGCATACACATTCACACACACACACACACACACACACACACACACACACACACACACACACACACACATACGCACACAAAAAGACACATTCAAACACAGTGTGTGAATGTGTGTTTTGTGAGCGTGACTGTATGTGTCTTTGTGTATGGTGTGCGTGCGTGCGTGCGTGAATGTGTGTGTGTGTTGTTGTTGTTTTTTGGGGGGGTGCGTGCGTGCGTGCGTGCGTGTGCGTGTGTGCAAAATAGGTACCCGCGATCAAAAACACTCCGCACTTTCAGAGCACACAGGTCTTGAGAACAGCAAAGAAGGTGGACATGCTCAAGATTTTCGGGAGATTTATTTGCCACATCAATACGCGCCACGATTATAATCTTCCAATTCTTTACACACACACACACACACACACACACACACACACACACACACACACACACACACACACACACACACACACACACACACACACAAATAAAGCTGTTATTGGTTCCGCATGCATGATAAAGCATTTCAGTGCAAGTTTTTTTGACAACCATCCCAGTGAAGTATTTGATCTTTTACAATCGCCTTTGGCTGACTAGAAAAATGGGTGGACAGCTTTATAAAAACGCCTCCAGGCCAATATGAAGGTTGTGGATGTGCCCTTAATTAAAACTGTTATGAAACTACATGTACATATATGATGGTCAGATGTCTGATCATCAGATATATACATGTAACTTCATAACAGTTTTAGTCAAAGGCACATCTACACCCTTCATATTGGCTTACATTTAAAGTGAGCTTTATCAGTAGTTTTGCCGTGTCACTCCAAGGTGCACTGATCAGTTCAAGACAAGTGATTATCAACAGCAATATCGCATTTTGACAGTTTCCATGGTTGACAGAATTGCAAACTTCCAAAGCAAAAAAACAGCAATGTTTTTGCACCCATAATCAAATTGCACACATCTTCACACACATACTTATGCACATGCACACAAGCAAGCTAGCAAAAAGCAAGCTTGTATTCACAAAAACATGCAAGTTCACACACACACACACAAACACACCGGATCTGTATCACTTACAAAAACAATCTTGGTAAATATGCATAAATCAAGAAAACAATGTGGAGAAGAAAAGAAAAAACTCTGACTAGACATTATACAGTTGTAACAACATACGGAAATACATTACACAACATGACAGTCAAATCATATCATTAAAATATTTCCGAATAGCTGCTTGGCAAGAAATTATACTCATACATCATCATGGTTAATTAAAAAGATAGCAAAAAATGAAGAGAAAAAGACGAGACAATAAGCATTGCTCAACCCGCTCACATCTAACTCAGATTTCACACAAGTCATGCCCATAAACCTTTGCAAACAAATCTGGAAACGAACAATCAAAAAACATAAAAATCTTCACATTCATGAGAATTCCTTTTCATTTCCATTTGATCTTCCATAGACTGGCTTGTGACCTTGGGAGAAGGTCAGGGGTATACAGAGTTTCAAAAACAGCACGAATAGCATTAGGATCTACAGTCACATAGTTATAGTATGTTTACAGTTTAAAATTCTGCCACAGCTTATAACACATACAGCACCAGGGTCAAATAAACACGAGACCTTGAAACAATCCCAAGCTTGTGTCAGTCAGCAAAAACAGTCATTGGTCACCACAACTCTACATAGTGCAAGGTCTGAATGTTCTGGCATAATAGCAGACAATGACACTGTTTACAAGTTGACAGTGTCTGACAAAATGCTGACATTAATCAATAACATTAAAGATTTTGCCACCGACAGATCAAACTATTACCAAATACTTATCACTACATGGACTAATACTCTTGTCAAGCTAGTCGCAACATAATATGTATAAACATATATATCTGTTACAAATCTTAGTATTTGCAGTATTGAAAAAATACAATCATATTCATTCTGCACACCAAACCAATCACACACACACACACACACACACACACACACACACACACACACACACACAAAAACATGTATGCATACATACAGAGTTGCAAGCAAGGGTATCTGCATAAAATATTTAACAACACAGTAGTGCACTGTCAATGACATAAAAGTCGTAGTTTTCAGTTTAACAAAACTAACACAGAATCATTCTTCTTTGTTTTGTTTCTTTCTTCTTTTTGTTTCTTTCTTCTTCTTTTTTCTTTCTTTTCTTTATTTTCTTTTACATCTTGTTCCTTTCTGTCCACCAGAAGAAACAATCACCTGCATGTCTTTCTTACAGCTTCATTTTGACCAACACTCTCCGGTATATAGCTGAGCAAATTTTGCAGTATTTTTTTCTTTTTTTCTTTTTTGTAAAACACACCACTCATCAACCAACAATGCAGATCTGCTAACAGCTTCAGGGCCCATATGGATGATGAGCACATAAAGTTAACCCATTTATACCTACTGTCCCACATTCAGGACGCATAAATGGTGATGTTTGTACAGAGGAAATTCCTCTTCATAGGTTCATGTGAACCAGATACCAGAATTACCAACAGCGAAAACGGACAAACATCACCATTTATGCGTCTTGAATGTGGGACGGTGGGTATAAATGGGTTAACTTTAGGTCTTCTTTGTACAGAGGAAGTTCCTCCTCATAGGTTCATGTGAACCAGATACCAGAATTACCAACAGTGAAAACAGACAAAGAAGAGGTGGTTGAGTATTTTGCCCCCTTATTGTTTGGAGGAGGCCACGATTTGCAAGTGCTGGAAGGCTTCTTGCATCAGGGTGTTTAGTGTTCCAAAAACATCTCTGGGTATAAATGTGGCGGTGTAGCCCCTAATCCCAAGGGCCTGATAGCCGCTAATCCCAATTTGCTTTAAAAAACAAAACAAAAAACACAAAAAACACACACACTAGTATGGCTTTTCTTCCTCATACACGAGTCATTAATAGGCTTTAAAAAACAGCTATTTGCTTGTGTTTATTTTTAAATCGGGAAAGTTCCTTGTTTTACTTACAGTGCAATGTGACTGACATAGAAAACTCGAAACTGATTGGACACTGCATGGCAATAGCCTCATCAGTTTCAAAGACGCAAAGTTCACTTTGACTGCAGCAGACGTCAGTGACCCAATAACCCCTTCCCATTTGAGATTTTCATATCCTTCTCTTTGTCGTCTGTGTTAGCTATGATGTGTCTTGGTGCATGCCTGCAAATTGCCTGAATTATTTGTGGTCTTCTGTGGCATGTGGGATGGTGTTGGTCCATACAAATGTTCATTTTATCTTCAACAGTAGCTTAAATGTCAAAAACATGTCTGTAACTTTAAACATATTTAGGCTGGCCAGATAGTCCTATTTGCTCTCCACACATGCCAATATTTTGTATGTCGTCACTGTTCAGAAAATAAACAAGATTAAGGGGGCTATTTCTTGTTAAGATATAATTATGGTCCCAGACCGACAATTTGACTAAACTGCCAGAGGTCACTAATGTACAGCATAGAAATGCAACAGTTTTGGTAAACACAAGACAGGGTCAGCGCATGCGCATTGGTTCAGATGTGTTTTGATTCCAATGTCTGATCGAAAGTCTTTTTTTTAAAGATTCTTGGATAGTTTTTTGGCCTTTCTTCGTAAAAAAAATTCTAAAACAATCTAGTGTAAACAGGAAGTATTAATGTTTCTGGCATCAGTGGCAACATTTTGGACTTTGAACCAGATTTGTGCTGGTGTTCAAATGGATTAATTGTGCTGTTGTAAGTACTGACATATGAAATTGCAACTTCTGGCTTGCCTGGCTTCAACATGAAGGTATGTTTTCATCAAATCTTTCATTGCTGGTACTTGTCATCGTCATGCTCAGCCGTAAAATCTTTGTAAACGATGTAGTCCCACCGCAAGACTACGACCTGGACTCCGTGAATTTTTGAGACAAGACTGTATTTCGGACTTTCGGTGTCTGCTCCTGCATCCTTGTTGATGCTATCTCCCGTTCGTCAAAACGAAACTACGCCCCCTGCTATCCTCCGCATCGACAGAGACTGGTGCTTCTCTGCCTGGCCAGCCTCTTGCCAAGTAACTCCTTTGCCCCTGAACAGAATCCTGGCCCCCTGAGTAAAGGATCTTGCCAAGTAACTCCTTTGCCCCTGAACAGAATCCTGGCCCCCTGAGTAAACAATCTACTTTGGCAGACTCCCATTCGTCTTGGGCTTGCGGGACGTGTGACGCCAATGTAGGTTGGGATGACAAGAGGTCTGTGCTGCAATACCTGTGGTCAGTGGTATCATGCCCACTGCCAGAGTACAGACAGTGTGAACTATGGGCACCACGAAGAGATTGGAGGGAGTGTTCCCTGGCACTGCGACATTTGTGGGAACCCAAACAGCCAGACTGTTTTTGAGCTTCATGGGGTCGAGTGGGACTCGGTGTGTTCGCTCCCAGACTTGTCCAGCACCTGCTCTACACCAACTGAGCTCCACATGAAGCGACCACTACATTCTTCCACTCCACTGCGCTCAAGTCAGCAGAACAAGTGGAAACATAGACTGCTGAATACAAACTTTCAATCAACAGGAAAGAAAGCAGAAATTTTGAACCTTCTTGATAGTGTTAAACCAGGTATCATCACCACCACCGAGACCTGGCTTGAACCATCCCAAGCAGATGCTGTAATCCTGCCCGATACCTACAAGGTGTACCGCAAGGACAGAAACCATCATGGAGGTGGGGTACTGTTGGCAGTGAGGACATCGTTGGACAGCCACGAGGTGCCAGAGCTACAAGAGGATTGCGAAATGATACGGGTAAAGCTCAAACTCCAAGGAAGAAGAATCCTTTACATCTGCACTACAGACCGGATGTTGCTGATGAAGTTACCTTGTCATGGTTCAACGCCTCTCTTGCTCGAGCTACCGCTATCCTCAATGCTCACGTCCTCACTGGCCATGACCTCAACTTCCCCAGCTGGGACTGGAAAGTGGTGACCCTGAAACCTAAACCTGCCTGCCCACGGCTTCATCATGTGTTCATCACCATGCTGAACAATTACGGTCTGGAACAGCAAGTTGAAGAACCTACACGCTTTGACAACACCCTGGACCTGATCATCACTAACAGCCAACAGCTCATCCCAAGGGTAGAGGTACTTCCGGGACCTTCTGACCACGATGCTGTGCACTGTGAAGCGATCATCCACCCACAGAAGAGGAAACAGGTGCCAAGACTCATCCCACTGTACAAGAAGGCGGACTAGGACCAGCTAAGGAGAGCCATTACTGACCTGGCTGACAGGATGGAGCCGCCAAAGGTCTCTGCCACCACTGAAGAACTGTGGACCCTGTTCAGAGACACTTTGTACGGCAATCAGTGACTGCATCCCACACAAGCAGGCTCGGGTCAGGGAGAGTAAGCCCTGGATCTCACCCACTCTTTGCCAGCTCAAGAGGAGGGACCATGTCTTCAAGAAGATGTGGAAGCAAGGCACAGAGGAACTGAAGGTCCTGTGCAAACAACTCTGAAGAGAAGTCCAGCGCCAGCTGCAGAGAGCGTACTGGGCCTACCTGAACACCACCTTTGAAGATGCCGACTCTGAGCAAGCCACCAAGAACAAACGTTGGCTTGAACCATCCCAGGCAGATGCTAAAATCCTGCCTGATACCTACAAGGTGTACCACAAGGACAGGAACCGTCATGGAGGTGGGGTACTGTTGGCAGTGAGGACATCGTTGGACAGCCACGAGGTGCCAGAGCTACAAGAGAATTGCGAAATGATATGGGTCAAGCTCAAACTCCAAGGAAGAAGAACCCTCTATATCTGCAATACAGATCGGATGTTGCTGATGAAGTTACCTTGTCACGGTTCAACACCTCTCTTGCTCGAGCTACAGCTATCCCCAATGCTCACGTCCTCACTGGCCGTGACCTCAACTTCCCCAGCTGGGACTGGAAACTGATGACCCTGAAACCTAAACCTGCCTGCCCATGACTTCATCACTAGTTTATCACCATGCTGAACGACTAAGGTCTGGAACAGCTAGTTGAGGCACCTACACGCTTTGAAAACACCCTGGACCTGATCATCACTAACAGCCCACAGCTCATCCCAAGAGTACAGGTCCTTCCGGGACCTTCTGACCACGATGCTGTGCACTGCGAAGTGATCATCCACCCACAGAAGAGGAAACAGGTGCCAAGACTCATCCCACTGTACAAGAAGGCGGACTAGGACCAGCTAAGGAGAGCCATGACTGACCTGACTGACAGGATGGAACCACTGAAGGACTGTGGACCCTGTTCAGAGACGCTCTTTGTACGGCAATCAGTGACTGCATCCCACACAAGCAGGCTTGGGTCAGTGAGAGCTAGCCTTGGATCTCACCCACTCTTCGCTGGCTCATCAAGAGGAGGGACCATGTCTTCAAGAAGATGCGGAAGCAAGGCACAGAGGAACTGAAGGTCCAGTACAAACAACTCCGAAGAGAAGTCCAGTGCCAGCTGCAGAGAGCGTACTGGGCCTACCTGAACATCATACCTTTGAAGATGCTGACTCTGAGCAAGCCACCAAGAACAAACGCTTTTGGACTTACATTAAGCACCAAAGGTCATCCAACGTAGGAGTCACCCCACTGAAGGAAGAAGGATGCCTTATTTCAGACCCCAAAGAACAGGCTGAAATACTCAACAGGCAGTTTCAGTCGGTGTACAGCAAAGGGAGGACATACACCAAAGAAGAGTTCCATGAGAAGTGCAGTAGGCCCTCCAACAACTTCCCTACAGTTGACAAGATCACCATCGGTGTCCCAGGTGTGAGAAAACTGCTCTACAACCACAGCCCGGGCAAAGCAGCTGGCCCAGACAACATCAGCCCTCATGTCTTGAAAGAACTAGCAGAGGAGGTAGCTCCCTTCCTGACGCTCATCTTCCAGTCATCGGTAGACACTGGCTTGATACCAGTGGACTGGAAAGATGCACACGTGACACCAGTGTTCAAAAAAGGGCAACAGTATGATCCTGCTAACTACCGACCAGTGTCGCTCACCAGTGTATGCTGCAAGGTGCTTGAGCACATCCTGACTAGTACCATCACGGACCATCTAGAACGGAACAACATACTGCACAGCTAACAACGTGGATTCCAGAAGAAGAGATCCTGCAAAACACAACTCCTCAAGTTTGCAGATGAGCTGATTGAGAACAGAATAATCATCAACATGATTGTGGGCATCTAAGGAAAGAAGAAAAAGAAGAACCTAGCACATAGGCAGCAAACAGACATCCTCATTTGCTAAGGCCTTCAATAAGGTTAATCAAAGTCTCTTGATCCACAAGCTCAACCAGTACGGCATCCAAGGGGAAATCAGCAGATGGATCTCCGACTTCCTGATTAATAGAAGGCAGGCAGTGGTGGTCAGTGGTGCCCGTTCTGAGTTTGTCAGCGTCCTGTCTGGTGTACCACAAGGGAGTATCCTGGGACCCTGCTTGTTCCTCATTTACATCAATGACCTTCCTGACACCTTGACAGCACAAACTCGGCTCTTTGCGGAAGACACAGCCGCATACAAATTGGTGACCTGCCCTGATGACCAGACCCAACTCCATCGAGACCTCAACCAGCTTGCTGAGTGGGAGAAATGATGGGATATGGCCATCCACCCAGGGAAGTGCACCTCACTGCCAGTGACCCGCAGCAGGAAACCCCTGGAACACCAGTACGAACTACATGGACACATACTGGAGACTGTCAGCAGTGCCAAGTACTTGGGTGTTACCATCAGCAGGGACATGAACTGGAGCGAGCACATCAAGAACATGTGCACAAAAGCCAGCAAGACCCTAGGCTTCCTCAAGAGAAACCTGAAGATCAGCTCCAGGAAGATTAAGGAGACGGCCTACAAGTCATGTGTTTGCCCAGCTTTCGAGTATGCGTGTACTGTCTGGGACCCATACACCCAACAACATATCGACCGCATTGAGGCCATCCAGCGTCAAGCAGAGTGTTTCATCATGTGACTATATAGAAGAACGTCCAGCGCCTCCGCTATGATTGAAGACCTAAAGTGGATCTCCCTTCAAGTCCGAAGAAAGACAGCTCGGTTGGCAATGCTGTACAGAATCCACAACAACATCACTGCCACCGATGGAATTAAGAACAAGCTACAACCACCACCATCGCCACCACCCCACCCCACCCACGTCAACGACAGATGCAACCAGCAGTTCTCGCAGCAACACTACAGAACCCAGTAACAGCAGTACTCATTCCTGCCGAGAACCATCTGAGACTGGAATGACCTGCCCAGGAAGTCACTGAGGCCAAGGCCATCGACACATTTGTGTCAAGGGCCTCCAGACTGCAGTAGTCCAAAACAATACTTATTGATTTTTTTGATTTTTTTTCACACTGCTGACCCTCTGTAAAGTGACAAAATAATCAACACGATGATTGCAGTCGCTTCACAGGAAGAAGAAGAAACAAAGGACCAGTCTATAAACCAGGTTGCATACATTTGACATTAATAAAGATGATTCACTCAGTGTCTACAGACCACTAGTATTCTCTTCCTCTCCTGCCCTCTCGCACTGTTGCGTAAGTCAATTTTTCCTCCTACATACTAATTTTTTGGCACTGCACAGCCGGCTTGGAGTGTGCCCCAATCCGTCATGGCGGACCAGCCCCAAAAAGTTTTCAACGAGGGTCACATATGTGATCAAACTGTCCAAGGCTTATAAAGCTTAAGTAATGTACTAAAAGAAATTGTTAAATTAACTAAAGTAAAGAGAAATGTAAGTAAAATGTAGCTTTGCAAGAAACAGTTAATAAACTGTCATATCTTGTGGCCTACAGCAGCAACTTCAAAATGTTTTGTCAATACGGTTTGAACATGAGGAATCGGTATGCTTGCGGAACACTTGCTGACATAAAAGTCCTTGCGACAACAGAGGGATTTATGTTAGAAGTGAGAGGTTGGTCTGCGCTCGCGTGCGGCAGATGAGCAGGCGGCCAGCAGTAGCTGTAACTGATAAACTTAACTCATCAATATTCATAAGGTCAAAGACCCCTCCATATTTGGCAATGACTGACCAGTCTGTATCTAGCACAGATAGCGTGCCCACGCTCCCATCATCACTGCTTTCAAGATTCTGACGGGAACAGTACAAAACATTTCAGTCCCAACCCACCCACCCAAGTACAGGTCAAGTCTTGTCCAGGGGTGAGTCAACACTACACATTTCAGCCTTGGTGCAGAGCACTCTGAAAATGGCTTTGAAACAAGAAGGTTACATTACATGGTTAATGTGACCTCCTCAGCCAGAAACCAAGCTGAATCTTCCATATAACCTAGTCTGCATTGGAAAAATCCTACTTCCCCTTCTCCTCACGAGGTTTGGGTTGGAGTAGCCGGCAGCTCGGGTTCCTGGATTATCAAGCTTGACATTGAGTAGTGTCAGGCTTACTTGAACACCTCCTCCTTGTTTGTAACTTTGTAGCTATGCCATAATTTCATATCTATGCCATGTTGTATATTTTCTTAACCTTGTTCTATATCAGTGGGCTATTACTTAACTTCATATTCACGTCATGTTGTCCATTCTTGGCGTTTTACCGCCGTCATGGCAGATCAGCCCCAAAAAGTTTTTAACGAGGGTCACATGTGTGATGAAATTGTCCAAGGCTTATAAAGCTTGAAGTAATGTATTAAAAGAAATTGTTAAATTAACTAAAGTAAAGAGAAATATAAGTAACATGTAGCTTTGCAAGAAACAGTTAATAAACTGTCACATCTTGTGGCCTAGAGCAGCAACTTCAATATGTTTTGTCAATACGGTTTGAATGTGAGGAATCGGTATGCTTGCAGAACATTTGCTGACATAAATGCATATAAATAACAACAATAATTAAGCACTGTTGTGTATACATATAAATAATAACAAATTCAGATTTGTTCCTTGGCCTTCCAACAAGATCTATAATTGTGTTCTCCGGCTAAGCTAATAGGGGGCATCTCAGTGCTCTCAATATTGAGTGTATTGGGTGGAAGGGGGGCGGAGTAGGTGAAGATTCTAAGAAACTGAGCCTACAAAAAGGCAAACCCTTCTTTGTGGAGAAAACAACACCACACTACTTAAACCACTTTGCCAATCTACAGTGACTGCAGAGACCATTGTGAACCAGCAAATCTCTGGTAATCAGATCAAAGTCACTGGATACATTGTCAAACAGTGCAAAATCAACCCAAGCCACTGGCAAATCAATGAGCCATCAGTCAGCAAGTTAAGATCAAATGAAAAATCACCATGCAAGGCAAATCAAGAATTATGCTGGAGCCAGATCAAAGTCATCAACAAGTCACTGGCTAATCCCAAAATCAAATCAAGATGCTGGCCAGTCAGATCAAAGTCATCAACAAGTCACTGGCTAATGGCCAAAGTCAAATCAAGAAGATGCTGGCCAGTCAAATTAAAGTCATCAACAAGTCACTGGCTAATGGCCAAAGTCAAATCAAGAAGATGCTGGCCAGTCAAATCAAAGTCATCAACAAGTCACTGGCTAATGGCCAAAGTCAAATCAAGAAGATGCTGGCCAGTCAGATCAAAGTCATCAACAAGTCACTGGCTAATGGCCAAAGTCAAATCAAGAAGATGCTGGCCAGTCAAATCAGTCATCAACAAGTCACTGGCTAATGGCCAAAGTCAAATCAGATCCAGTTCAAGCAGCATGCGGCTGTGCAAAATGCAACAGATACTAGGTAAACATGGTGCTTAACGTCCACAGAAACCGTAAGGCTTATTAGGGACAGGGGCTGATACTAGAATGCACCACCCAAAGATAAACAATCCCTTGCCTGTCCATCAACATTTACACAGACAAAATAAAAGCAGTCTTGGGAGCAAACAAACAAAACCATATTCACTTACTTTCCCTCTCCACTTATTATTCACCACTGAAGAACATATATATAAAAATATATAAAATAAAAAAATTAAAATCACATGTTTCCTAAAAAAAAACAGACATAATTATGTCAAACTCATGCAATGTAAAGAAATCATGCAATGTAAAGAAATCAAAATCCACTTCAAGCAAGCATAACTGCTTTCTTTGCGAGCGCACTGAGTTGCAAGCACGGGGAAGAAAAGCTTGATTAGAACGGAGTAGATTCAATGGGTACCTCATCAGGGTTGGCAAACGTGGCGCGATTCCATCGCGGGGCAATGGAGAGGGAGGAGGAGGAGGACTGCTCGTGAACAATAAGCTGGGACGGAGTGCTGTCACAGATTGACACGTAACCCTCATTGTAGAAAGCGGCAGGTGCCATACGGTGGTTGAGATCAGTAAATCCGGTCCTGAGACTTCTTCCTCTGCCTTCTATGCCTGTAAAGATATTGTGAAACTGTGTCTGAAAGGTCTCCTAAAGCACACATGTTGCAGTGCACTGATTTCAATACCAACGGGTAACCAAATGCATGCACGTCACATTCCATTAATTTAAATAAACACAGAAGCGTGATGCCAGGATACAGCCTTTGCGATTTATTTTCCCATCAATATATGTTTGTTCTTTGCCTTAATTTTCATGCCTGGTTTATTTTCATCCTGTTTTCCAGCTTCTAGCACACCCGGGGACATATAAAACATGGTTGCTTGCTGGCCAAGATACAGAGCTAAAAAACTAACAAAAAACCCCCAGCTTTACTGTTAATGTATGTTTATTTATTAGTACCATAAATTACTACTGCCATTATTATGGTTTCATTATGATTATTGTTATTATTACTACTACTACTACAAATGCTACTATATTAATAAAATGCAAATTGTTATTACAGTTGCTCTCTCTCCGTCTCTCTCTCTCTCTCTCTCTCTCTCTCTCTCTCTCTCTACCCTGATATAACCATCATGGCCGACTACACATAAAAAATTAAAGAAAAGAATTGCTCTGACCTCCAGTAGCAGACGGCAGCAATGATGAGGGTCATGAAGACAGCCACAACTGAGCCGGCCACACCACCTGCCACTGCACTGCTCAGTCCTGCTGCCACTGCCGTGCAAAAAACAGACACGTTACCAACCAACCAACCAACCAACACCACGCTGTTGAAGTACACACGCAACACCAGGCTTATAAAATATCCCAACACACAATCCATGCTCTATAAGCCAGGCTGAGCAGAAAACAGACACGTTACCAACCAATCAACCGACAAACACCACGCTGTTAAAGTACACACGCGACACTAGGCATATAAAACGTCACACCACACAATCCACGCTCTATAGTGGGGTAACACTTGTCTCGTGGTCATGGTGGTCAACACCAAACACACTGCACATGCTCAGAAGCAGGGCTGGGTGCATGTACTTCTCTTGCAGCCTTACCTAGGTAAAGTGACCCAAAGGAAATCAAGCCAGTGTTGCTGAACAGAACAGTATAATACCTAGGACCATCCAAGAAGTGTCCACAGCACCCACCCCTGGCTCCTTCGTGACCAGGGTCTGCTAAATCCTTCCTAAATCCCTAAGTTTAACGAGTATTGAAGGAAAAGTGGGCAAGTGAAGGCTGGAGCTGTGCCAGTCGGGGTTCATCCCCAGCGACCGCTACAGTAGCCGGATCGGTCTAGCCGGATACTCCAAAGTAGTTAATACATTGCACACTTTCCCCGCTGTCTAAATTTTCTTTTGTACTGTCTCATATGACTTTACTTCATAGGACTCTGCAGACTCCCCAAAAGTGCGGCATAATCTCCGAGCAATGTTTGCCCACTGGAAGGTGGCTGCCAACTCCAAAGAAGAAGAAAGAACCAGTCTTTTAAGGATAGGAGAAAAGAAGCCTCCACTGAATTCAGATTCACACTTACAATGTCCAGACTACACCCCCATGTCGCCTCTCTATCTTGTCACGCCGTAGTCTGGGCAAGTCTTGCCAAGGTGAGTAACAGCACTAACTAATGTATGGCAAGACTAATTAACATGTAACAACACTTAACTAATGTGTGGCAACACTAACACCTGCCAATGAGGACAGCAGTGAGCAGCACTCACCCAGCTCTTCTTGACAGTGCTGCCCTGTGTAACCATTCCTGCAGTTGCAGACCGGCTCTCCATCCACATGGTAGCCGCACACCCCATGGCTGTCGCAGTCATTGTCGCACAGGTCTGAAACAAGCATGCCAGTCTCTGTTGGGGTCAGGAGGAGGAGGGGAGTCTGAAATATTTTTTTCTCTCTCCTGTAGTTGATTATTCACTCGTTTGTTTACACTGACCAAAAGCAAGCAAGCTAGCAATACGGTGGAAGCCCTGCTGAAAGGTCACCTTCAGGGCAGTCCACCCCTCCTCTAACAAAAGATCGGGTTTTAAACATAACTGGCACCATTTACTGTTCTGTAGCAGTGAACACACACCGTCAAAGATAAACCCTACTCTGAAGACCAGACTGGTAGACAAGTGGAATTTTGATGTGGATAGGATGAGAACAACAACAATAATACTTGTGCTTAGTATATGTCAATCATATTGATTTGCGTGATACTGGTTGTTGTTTTACAGTGCATTTCCATAAGTAATATATATTCTATTGAATAATGCTTGTAGTATTATCCCTGCCTGTATGATGGTGCACACTCTTAAAAAAACTTTAAAAGATTCACAGTTTAAGTTCAAAGAAGCGGTTCACTGACCAACACCGCAGTCCTGCAGAGACATGGCCCCCACTGTGGGCGTGGTCCAGCCACGGGAGCAAGGAAGACGGGCAGGTCACGGCTCTCTTGTACGACCCTCGAGGGCATGGCCGACAGTTCCCATCACCGCTGATTTCCTGCTCCAGTTCGCATACATCTGTAACATGGAGGACATCTGTAAGATGGAGCACAAAATCTGAAACATACAGTCTACACTGCAAAACCTACTCGCCTCCAGACATTTCCCACCGTTCTCAATGCTGCTTATTTCCTATCCAAGTGCTCAAACATCTGTAAGACGGAAGGCAAAATGATCAGCAACGTAATTTTACACCACAAAACCCACTTGCCTCCAGACAGTTCCCATCATTCGCATCACTGCTTGCTTACTTCCTATGCAGGGCACAAAAAATAACCTTATGCAGAATGAGCAAATGCTCATTTTAACTGCTCCACTACACATATATTTCTGCTCCTGTTTGTTGTTTTGTTTTGGATGGCAGGGTATTTGTCACTGTTGGGGGTTTTGGGGGGGAGAGGGGGAGGGGGGCTGAATTGGACATGTATCTGTTGCCCTCATGTTGGAGTTTTCATGCAAATTACCACTGGGCAGCAAGCTCTTACCTCACCACTGGCAACATTTACAGTTGTTTTTTCAATGGGGTCTTTCATTTCTTCACACACCAATAAATGCACAAACATGCATGGACTCGCTCACAATCATACATTCTCTTTCTACCCCCCACCCCCAATAATCTTCTGCAGGCTTATGCTTTCTCTACACACACACGTATGCACGCACCCCTCACACACACACACACACATGCATGCACACACACACACACACAAATGCACACACACATGCATGCACGTGCGCACACACACACACACACACAAATGCACACACACATGCATGCACGTGCGCACACACACACACACACAAATGCACACAGCCTACCAAAGCAGTCTTTAGAAGAGGTGGAGCCTGGAGCAGTGGTGGTGGTGGTTCCCTCAGGACAGGCCACACACTGGGTCTGGCGAGGTTCAGCCGTGTAGCTGCCCTCCGCGCACAGCTCACAGTTATTGCCTGCTCTCTCATAGTAATACCCCGGCGGACAATCCACTGAAATCAATGGAAATATGCCTTTCCTTACAATATGTCTTAATCTGCTGTGTAATGTAAGTGTGCTGATCACAAAGCCCCATTCGGCAGGTCTCCAAAGTTTCAAGCTCTAAAAAACATGTTCTAACATCTGCACCAACTAACACTTAGTTGACACATCCTTGTTATACATACTGAACCAAGGAAACTATATCTCAAATGAAATGTTTTCTAAATCTACTGATCCCAGGCTACACGAGTAGTGAACAAATACCCTAAATAAAACATCGATTACTGAGGAGAATAGATAAGTGTAACTGCAACTTAAAATTAAATGCCCAATGTTTTGCCCACATTTCTTTGGGGTTACCACCCACAACACACAATAGAAGAATACTTGAAATGAAAACCACAACAGAATGAAAAGAGAAAAAAAAATATATAAAAAAAACTCACAGCAAGTTCTGGTGACATTATCAGCTTCCACCATTCTGAACACCTGCCCATCCTGACACAGGTAGTCGTCATTGAAACGTCCTTGATACTTGGCTGTGGCAATCTCCTCTGGAGCCCAGTTTCCACACTGGATTTCTGCACTGCAGAGCTACAAAAAAGAAAAAGTGAAAAGAAACTGTTAGATCTGTGCAATAAATTGAATGGATCAGTAATAGCAGCGGCAGCAACTGAACAGCAACAGCAGCAACAACAACAGCAGTAATAACAACAGCAGCAGCAACAACAGCAGCAGCAACAACAGCAGCAGCAGCAACAACAGCAGCAGCAACAGCAGTAACAACAGCAGCAGCAGCAGCAGCAACAACAACAAGAGTAATGGCAACACCACCACCAGCAACAGCAGCAACAAACACACAATTTTCCGAGGAGTGAAATCCAGTTTAGGACACTGCAAAGTACAAAAGGCAAAACTGATAATAATAATAATTAGAAGAAGAAGAATTCTTACATAGCGCTATTCTCTAACCGGAGTCAGACTTATTGTGCTCTACAAAGAACTAATGACAAAAACATTTACATGCAGCTCTGCATAAGTCACTAAGTTTTACAGGGGAAAAAACACAGGTGCAGAACTCTGACAATTAATGTCTGTGCACTGACAGACAGAAATGAGTCAAATATCAGTACACTGACAGACAGAGCTCTGCAACAGAACTTGGAGGATGTAAACGAAACCTTTCATCTCAGTGTGACTGGCACGCCGAAGCTGAAGTCCAGGCAGCTGCTCTGATGGCAGAGTGGTAACTCCCAACGTCAAGCTTGGTTGTCTTGCGAACACTCGCTTCTTCCGTACCAGTTATGTCAACACCTCACAGGTCAATTCAACTAACTTAAAAGAAAAAGAAAAAGGCTCGTTAATTTAAAAACATGTAAAATGAACATCAAAAGCATATCATCCATACAATGGCTGGGGGGGAAAAACACAGGCATACAGGATAAAAATCCATGGTGCAAATTACATCACTGAGAAAAAACATGCCCCACGGCAATCCAACCTCACTTTCACTCATTGTGACCTAGCTCACTACTTTTTTCTTCTCCTTTTTATATATATATATTAATTAATTTTTTTAGGTTTGTTATTGTTACTACTGGTGTAACTTGCTGATACAATTTCACTTATGTGAAAAGACTAAATAAAAACGAAGAAAAGTTCATTACAAATTTACTCCATTGCCCAGTATCGCTTTCGATTTCGTGACCAAGGTCTTTGAGCCAAGTCACTTCTGGGCCACAGTCTGCATACTTTCATAACTTGAGAATATTTATAAATCTGTACTTGCCTCATTGGTGTCTCAGTTTGCCATTCCTGCTGCAGTGTCAATGAACTCCTCAGCTCATTCGTCGATCCCTCCTCAGCTGACTAGATGACTTCCGTTTCAACGGCACAGCCATCTCATACTAAGGCCGAGCCGGCTCATATTGTTCAGCATGATTGCTGGTCACTGAGTATGACAACTACGCCGTCTCCTTCTCCCGCAACTCTCCCATAATTTTGACGATGATGATGTAAAGCTTAATGTCCTCGGATGTCAGGTTGACATATTAGGGACAAACTGTGACCAATGCGTAAGCATGGTTCAATGTTGCTTTACGTCCACAGAAACTGTAAGGCTCATTAGGGCGGAAAGCCCAGGACAGCCACCTCGACTTTGACACAGCTCCTGAATGCTGTCAATGCATTTTGTTGAAATACTGCTTTCAAAGCACCTTCAATCTCTGCTGTGGGTAGTTGTTACTTACTTAGTCCTCAGATGTTAAAAAGCATATTAAGGACAATCTGTAGAACAATCTAGTCTTGGATATAAAAAGCTGAAACAAAGAGGGAGGGGGGAATGGGAAGAGAGATGGGCTTGGTCTTCTCGCGGCGGATCAATACATGGGGTTTGGGGGAGAGGGGGGGGGGGTGCAGAACTGCAGGCTGGGTTGTTAATCAGAAGCATAATGTCAAATCAATCAACCAATCATATATGGCACAAATTCAAAACTTATAGTTCTAACTGATGAACACACACGTCAACAGTGATTACACTAATGCAACATTAGCACACAAAATTACTCATGTATACCCATAAAATGGTATAGTATTTTAAAATATAATATTAATACAAAAATTGATACAGCTACAAAAAGCAAATCCCCAAAATAAAATACAAAACAAATGTTAAAACGTTTTTCTCTGTTCTGCGATAGGGAAATAGCCACAACAAGCTGGTTATTCAGATATGTTGGTACTGAACATTGCTGACAAGCTTCTAACATTCTGGACACTTTACCCTGGACTGACAAATAAAATGAAGATAAACGGGCATATGAATATGAAAAGCATCACTACTGCCACCATTAATTTTATTATCATCAGTTTACAAATTAATGTGTTGAGGGTTGGTGTAAATTTCTTCATAATGTGCGCACATGCCGCCCTAAGCAATACTTGTGGACTTGTACGTTTTTGTTGTTGTTTTGGGGTTGTTGTTTTTTTCATAATGTGCATACATACCACGCTAAGCAATATTCATGGACTTGTACATTTTTCATAATGCGCACACATGCCACCTTGTACATTTTTCACCCAGAGCTCAACACGCCACAGTTTCCTTCAGCTGTTGCAGATGGGTACAAAGCTGGACAGTCAAGCATCCATCATGACAGTTTAATGCCCTGTTGACCATACAGGCAACGATGGGAGCGAACGAAACTTACTCGATCTAATTTCAAATCAGAGTCTGATTGCAAGTCATTATCTGCTGGAAAAGAAGCAGACAAGAAAAGAAGTTCAGTAATTAATTAGAGTCACATTCTTCTATGTAATTAAGATCAAATAAAATTAAAATTAAATTTTAAAAAAGGAGCCCGGAATGGAATCAATCTTAGCTTTGGGGCATAACAAGAATTGCTGCCAAAAGCCATGGGATTGATTAGTACTGAATTTTGTTGTGGTAGAGTATAAGTTATATATGTAAAACGGAACAACATCATTCTCTTGTAAAATAACTTTTTATCCCTTCCTTGCTTAAAAAAGGTGAATCGCTGAAAATTTGCAAGCTGTTGTGGACTGTCTCATTGGAAAACAAAAACAGAAGCGAAATGCTGTTTTCTTTGCTCATGTAGCCCACGTGTAACTTATAAATACAGATCAGTAGAACATTCTTAACAGGAGATTGGACAAGACTTGCCCAAAAATCGTAACATACGCACATAAACAAATGCAGAAAAGTAGCATCTCCAAGTTCCACCAAGTACAACGTACATGGTTCTTCTTTGTAAGTGAAAAGCATAGTACAAGAATTTCAATTTGAAATTTATCGATATAGCCAAATTCCCATATCCTCATATCATTCACTATACAAAAGTACCGGCACAAACATTTTGCCAGATTAATTGAGTGTGGCATGTATTGATAAATCTTTCTGTTTGGCTGTCTGTACTGGGCTTACACATAAAAACTGTTTTAAAGCATGCATTTACTTACGACGGAGTCTGATTGTTCTGATGTGCTCCTGTGCGGTTGACAGGACGTTAAAATCCCATTATTTACTTATTTGTTGCTTGACAAAAGCCATTAAAATGCAGCCCTGAATTTGCATACAGTTTCGCCTTCCAGCTAAAATCCGCTCAGTTTCAATCTCCAGTGTCTTTTGACCACAAAAATCTCCTTAAAGGACTGAATCGCAGGATGTTTTACTTGAAGAATGAATGAAAGCAAGTAGCTGTTGAAACCTTTCCGGGTCTTGGCAATGTGTCCAGTCTGTCTGATTCTCTCCAGTTGTGCACACTTTCATATTTGTGTAAATTAATATGAATAAATAGATTCATTCAATGTGTTATTATTTTATATATTTTACATGCACCTTCATACAAACTCTTCTTTGCAGTTATGAAATCTCAGTCATGGCCCATCAGCTATGCCAGACATGAACGTCTGGAATAGTCTGATCAATACTTTCTAACAAACTAACAAACATTTCGGATCAGTACTAAAAAGAGAGACTATTTTCACAGTATAAGGAGTGGGCACCACTGGCTCAAAATCGCCTTTGCTTTGCTTTTTCTGCGAAATAAACCCGATGTCAAACTTCTATCTGAAATTTTATAAACACTTGAGAAATGGAGAGAAGTGCAATAAAGCAAAACATTGCCTCCCAACCGATCATTTCTATCTACAGCTCACTCTTGTCCTTCAGCTCTATAATCCTCTTACAATAAAATGGGGCGGTGAAAATTGTACCTTGTTGTGTAAAACAAAATTAAAACCCCTTAAACCCCATGCATGCAGGATTCCCCAATAGACTGAATTAGATTTGTGAATCTGGGCAAGTCATAATCGAATAGCTGGAGGGCATTGTGGGGTTTTGCGCAGTTCAGATACTCCACTGTTGAGAACCTCTTCTAATTTTGACAAGCATTTTACTCTTGGGCGTCCACCGTTTCGCTGACTGGTGAACAGTGAACCAGTTTTAACACTAAGCCAGAAGCCCAACAACATAGATTTGCAGCGTCTTTGTACACGTTAAGCTAGTAGTTTTTCTTACGGTAAATCAGCGTGGAACTTTCCATTTGAGAAAAAATCAGTCCACCAATACAACAGGACAGCGGCAAAACCCTGGGGAATCTTTAGCTTATTTGCCTGTTTCCGATCATAATGCATGGCTTTTAACAGAGTGCAAATCTTTTCATAGAACAAAGGTCATGAGTGAATAAAAAATATTTACCCTGCGAGAGGCAGTGACAGAGACTGTGTTGGCTTTGTAAAGTAGGTCGTTTTTCTTACAGTGAATCACCGCGGACCCCTCCCCTTGAGGGAACTTCACTCCACCGATGAAACAATAGTGTGGAGAGACCCTGGGGGATCTTGAGCCCGTTTACAACCTGTTTACAATTACGAGTGAATTAATTCACCCAGCCAGAGGCTGTGACACAGACATAGTGTGTGTTGTCTTTGTGCAGCAGGTCGTTTTTCTTACGGTGAATCACCGCGGACCCCTCCCCTTGAGGGAACTTCACTCCACCGACGAAACATTAGTGTGGAGAGACCCTGGGGGATCTTGAGCCTGTTTACAACCTGTGTCCAATTACAAGTGAATTAATTCACCCTGCCAGAGGGTGTGACACAGACATAATGTGTGGTTGTTTTTCTTCTTCTTCTTTTTTCTTTTCTTTTTCTTCCCTCTTTCTTTTTTTGCAGCAGGTCGTTTTTCTTATGGTGAATCACCACGGACCCCTCCCCTTGAGGGAACTTCACTCCACCGATGAACAATAGTGTGGAGAGACCCTGGGGGATCTTGAGCCTGTTTACGACCTGTTGCTGAATACGAGTGGATTCACCCTGCCTGAAATAGTAACACAGATATAATGGTGTGGCGTCTTTGAGCAGCAGTCCACTCCACAGGCAAAACCTGGTATGGGTGTGGAGAGACCAACGGGGACAGGGGCTGGAACATTTTACCCGGTTACTAACGGCTATTTCCAGTTACAAAAGGCCATCAAACAAATAATTATGTGACCTACGAGTGAATTAAATTATGACCACATCCTGGGGCAAGAATATGTGGCCATGTGACATAGGCATGTCTCTTGTCACAATGATCACGATGACAAATCGGTTATATTAGCCTCAAAAATAAATATAGGTCATTGGGGGGCTCTGAAACAACACACCTCATGCCCGTTACTCCATTATGACTGCCCCACAGTGTTAAACATCAAGCTCCGAGGTCCATGATCTTTTTAAGGCCACTGTACCAGGAACGACTTCCCCCAGAGTGACAGCTATATTTTTACCACATCCACATTAAAACATCTTTCAAAATCTCATCTTTTTAGCAATGATAGATCTACCTCCCTTCTACATACTTCCATATGACTCCATCAGATTTTCATTCTCTTGTTTTTGTTTGTCCCCCCCCCCCCCCCCCCCCTCTTCTCTGTGTGTGTGTGTGTGTTTCATCGTTATACAAAGCTAAATTTCCTCATCACTGTAGTCAAATTTCACACGCTCATCCATGTATGTTTTGGTCACTTCCACGAAAACGTTTTTCCAGTCTATGCCTTCGCAAATGAACACAATTACGTAAAAAAAGCGAAATTAAAATACCAAGTTCTTGCTCAAAGGGACGTAAGCCAGAAGAAAAAAATTATGTGCACATACACGTTCAATGAACACGCAGGTGGCATACCGCCGTATTGAAAGGAGCGAGTCCTAAACTACCGCATGAGCCTGTCTACTTAGTGGTTGCCTCTGTTGCACAAAGTGCCTCTGTTGCACAAAGACCAAAGCCAGGTCTGTGGTTCGATTTCCACTCCTGTTTTTTCTTTTCCTGTAATTTTTAACTCAAAATTAAAACTGGAAAACACAATGATTTTTTCCAAACTGACATGAGAATTAAACCAGACATGGACATGCTAACAAAAAAGAACGTTCAGTTCATTTCTTTCAGATGTTGCAGTGGACGTGAAATTCGACTGAGGTCACCAAATCCTGTTTGAAAATATGAAGTTCAAAGGAGGTTAGTTAATCATCTTGCAAAGCTTGAAAGATCTTGCCTGAATAACATAGTCTCCAAAAAGTTTTAAAACAAAAGGTTTTGTCAGTTCCTTAAAATATACATCATCTATATAAATTAAAATACATGCCAAACTCATAAAATGGAATCTGTCACGACCGGTTTACGTGTTTCAAAATAACACAAAATTTTAAACTCCATCGACCAAGAAGTTATTGAGACAATTTACATGTGCAGTTTTACCTTTCTTGTAACTTCATGCCTTTTACGTCCAGGTATAAACGGATCTATAGTTCAGCATATGCTATGATCATGCACTCACTGGAAGACTTAGATGAAACAGTTCTGAGAAAAATATATTTTGTTGAGTCCTTACTCTAAAGCATCGAATCATCTACCTTAACTGAAATACATGTCAATTTCACACAAAAAACTAATACCGTCCAGGTCATCAAAATGGTATGCACGGGTCCAGCTCAGCATATGTTATAATCATGCATTTATTCAAAAATTTAGCTCCAACAGTTTCCAGGAAAAAAAGAAGTAAAAAAAAAGCAGCAAATGTTCCAGGACTTGTTCAAACGAAAATGTTGCAATTATTTCCTTTAGATATACACCGAGAGGCAGAAATTCCGCAAAGTAAGCTTTAAAAAAATATAAAAAAATTAAAGCCACTTTCCATATTACTTACTGACTTGCTTTATTATCTGCTTTTATCTTGCTCTTTCTCCATTTTCCTGACTTTTTCCCAATTCTCCAAGACATGTTGCTTTTTTAATTAATTTTTTAATGGCATTTTTTGAGCAGCTAGGAGATAGATGCTAGTGGGTGGTATGTGCAGCTTGCTGCCATATGTTACTGGCATTTGCCACTGGTTACGCATTTATAACGGTGTAAAAAAAGGACTTTCGCTGTCCATTTCTTTATACTTTTCTTTAACTGGTACCGATAAATTAGACAGTATGGTCGATGACATCAGCCTTATGTTGATTATGCATTATGCCATATGACATTTTGATTTAAGTTTTTTAGGGATTGGTTTTGTAGACTTGACTTGAGAAAGGGTTTATATGTGTCAGAAGATCTTTGAAGCGTGTATTTACTTATGACGGAGTTTGGTTGTCCTGGGGTGACCCTGTGGGGTAAACAGGACTTTAACACCCTGTTACGAACTTTATAGAAGTTGCGGAATTTCTGCCTCTCGATATACTTGGCTTAATCTGCAAAACATCAAGGACAGTCCAAGTTGTGCAGCATGTTTAGTAGCCTGTGCACCTCCTAGTGTACACATAACACCAATAGTCGGACAACCCCGCTGGCTGCAGCCGAAGCTCGAAATCCCCGGCTTTGCATGCCGCTGTCTCAACGCCCTCCCCTCCCCTCACTCCTGTTAGTCTCCCTGACCACCCCCCGCTGTACCCCCCTTCCCGACCTCCACACCCCAGTGACGACACCTGCCCCCCAACACTCCCACCGTGCAGGTGCAGGGAGAAGGGTGACCGGGCATCCACGCGTTTGGGCCCCGCTGCCTGGAACCCATCGCCAGTCCAGGCCGGGAATGCAACAACCACCGACACGTCCATGTCGGCAGTCAAGTCGCATCACCATTCAACCCGAACTTTCTGAGTAACTTGATTCATGTTTGATTTGCCCTCTCTCTCTCACACACACACACACACACACACACACACACATATACACAAACACACACAAAGATCTTTAAGATATTTTATTAGTTACTTCCATACACACCAGTCTAAAAGATGCATATACTGAGCATTTTCATGCCCCATCTTAAAGCTGTGCCTAATGGGTGCTTTGCCTTGCCTTGCTCTTTAACTTGCGGTGGGGTCGTCGGGGCGTCATCCTGACAAGCTATGCACTAGTCTCTTCCATCTGCTGCGGTTGTGTACCAGTGCCGGGCTCTCTGCAAATGGTTTCCCTGTCCACTCCATTCCAAGATGTCTGCTGTGATGGTGCTGACGTTGTTTAATTGCCATCAGTTTTGTTTTTCTGCACTGATCTCCATTCCATGTCTCGAGGACGCTCTGTCCATCTGACTAGGTTGGCCAGTTCTGCTTCCTTTCCTGCCATCCGATGGTAGAGTTAGTTCTCTCTGGTGCTGGAGATGCTTCTCACAAAGGGTGATACTCCTACCCTTGTGGAATCGTGCTTGTTCCTCGGCTGTGATGTCCTCTGCCCAGGGTCTCAGTCTATTCAGGATGATCCTGAGCATCACCTTGCTTGCATGGCTCATCAAACTGATGGTTCGATAGTTCTGGCATAGTTGGAGGTTGCCTTTCTTCGAAGCACAAGGATCAGCAATTGCGTCCATGAAGTTGGCCACTCGCCCATCTGCCAAATCTTGTTGCAGATGATGTTATGTCTGGCACAGACTCTCCTCCATGTTTCAACAGCTCTGATTTTCATATTTTCCGTGATCTAATTGCGTCTTCTACTTATTCACGCAGTATTGGGTAGTTGTCTTCATTTGTCAACTCATGGACATTCAGTACACCCGGGTCTCCTCTGCTCTGGAAGTTGTATAGCTCTGAACAGTATTCTGTCCACCTTTCCATGATTTCCTTTTCTTCTGTGAGGCTGTTGCTATTCTTGTCTTGGTTGTGTTCATTTTTGACCTGCTTCTCTCTTGTAATGTCTTTCATTTTGACCTGCTCTGCTTCTCTCTTGTAATGTCTTTCATTTTGACCTGCTCTGCTTCTCTCTTGTAAATGTCTTTCATTTTGACCTGCTTCTCTCTTGTAATGTCTTTCACAAGTTGGTAAGGCTTCTTGGTGTTGCTGGAACGGCTGTCTTCAATGTCTGTACACTGATCGTCTATCCATTTTTGCTTTGCTTCTCTTTTCTTTCCTGATTTCCTTGCTGATTTTTCTATATTCTACTTTTCCTTCGGTTGTGTTCTTGACCTTCTTCAGCTTTATTCTTGTGTCACACATGTCTAAGATCTTATTTGTGACTCAAGGCTTTGACTTGCGATGACTTTTTCCTAGGACCTTGTTTGCTGTTTCCATCACCATTGTGTTGAAGTTGTTTGTGATCTTCCAGGAGGAGGAGTGGAGCAAACTGTCCTCCTATTGCTGCTTGAAACTCCTTGGAGATGGCAGGGTCTTTCAATTTCTCGAGGTCAAACCTCAGCCGGTCGTTCTTTGGCTTGTTCAGTCTCCTCAAGCGAACTCTGAACGTCATCGTGACAAGGTCATGGTCACTGCCCACATCCGCTCCTGGGAATGTTCTGGTCTTTGCTCTGTTGACGCCAGAACTGTGCCGCTTCTGCACTAGAATGTAATCAGTCTGGTGGTGTTGACCATTTGGGACATGCCAGGTTCACCTTCGGGATGCTTTGTGATCTCCTAGCGCGCTGGACAGCATCATGTTGTAGCTGACGAATTCCAGGAGGCGTATTCCCCTGTCATTGGAAGTGTCACTGCATGAGGCGCCGATGAAATCCTCCCAGTCGTTTTGTGTGTCCTTGCCTACTTTGGCTTTCCAGTCACCATGTCTGATCAAGCCGTTTTTCTTTTCCACTTTGTCAGTGACGTCCTGCTGCTTCTTGTAGAAGTCTTCACTATGTTCATCATCATAAGCTGATATTGGGGTGTAGACTAGTACCACTGTGGTGTTCAGCGGGCGGGTGGTCATGAGTCTGCTTGGCACTGGTTGGCTTCCTAGTACTGCATTCTTGATGGACTTGTTTATGAAGAACCCTACGCCATTGGTTTAATGGGTATTTCGAAACAATTCTACCTTAAAGATGTACATAATGGGCATTTAACCAAACAGTTAAATTAAACATATATATCTACTGGTTATTTCCCTACAACATGTATTTCAAATATATGCATACTGTGTATATCACTGCACATCTCTCTTAAAGATATGCATACTGGGAATATATATATATATGTCTTAATGATATCAATACTGGACATGTCCTCACACTTCTATCTTGAAGATATGTATACTGGAATGTTCCCTACACATTTCACTTAAAGATGTGTGTACTGGGCATTTGCCAACACATATATCTTAAAGCTGTGTATACTGCACATCAGTGTCCACACACATCAATCTTAAAGAAGTGTATGCTGGGTATATCCCTGCATAGCTTTCCTAAATGCGTGTATACTGGGTACTTCTCTGCACATATGTTAAAGATGTGCCTACTATTTCCCCACAATTTTGTCTTCAAAACATTACACTGGGCATATGTCCGCATATCTATCTTAAAAATGTGCATACTAGGTATATCCCTGCACATCTACCTTGAAATGTGTACACACGTATTCCTGTACACATCTACCTTAAAGATCTATACATTGGGTATTTCTTTCCATGTCTATCTTAACGATGTGTATATACACTGGGCATCTACCCGCATGTCTATCTAAAGATGTGTATACTGGGCATTTCCCTGAACACCTATTTTAAAGATGTGTCTACTGGGTATTTCACTCAGCATCTGTCTTAAAGACGTGTACATTCAGCATTTCCATGCACCTCTATCTTAAACAGATGTATACTAAAAATTTCCAGACAAAACTATCTAATCATGAGTTTACTAACCTTTTCCCTACATATCGATCTCAAAAATGCACATACTGGGCAATTTACCCAGTAGCATTATGGGTACTTCCCTGCACATCTATATTAAAGATATGTACACTGGGCATCTGCCCGCGCATCTATCTTAAAGATGTACATGTTGCGTATATCCCTTCAAATATATCCTGCAGATGCGTTTCCCGGTTATCTACCTGCACATCTGTTGTAAAGATGTGTACACGGGGCATCTGTCCGCATATATATATATATATATATATATATATATATATATATATAAATAAAAAGATGTGTACACTAGCTATATCACTGCACATCTATCTTAAAGATGTGTCTACTAGGTAAATAAACTCCACATCTGTATTGAAGATGTGTATACTAGGCATCTGCCCACACATCTGTCTTAAACATGTGTTCACTGGCTATATCGCTTCACATCTATCTGAAAGACATATATTCCAGGTATATCACTGCACATCTGTATTAAAGATGTGCACACTGGATATCTACCCACAAATATATCTTAAAGATCAGCACACTGGCTATATCCCTTCACATCTATCTCAAAGATGTTCCCTCTGGGTATTTCCCTGCACACCTATATTAAAAATGTGTACACTGGGCATCTGCCCACACATCTATCTTAAAGATGTGCACACTGGGTATAACCCTTTACATCTACAGATGTGTTTCCTCGGTATCTTCCTGCATATCTGTTTTAAAGATGGGTACACAGGGCATCCTTCCGCATATATATTTAAAGATATGCACACTAGGTATATCCCTGCAGATTTACCTTATAAATGTTTCTACTGGGTAATTATCCTCCACATCTGTGTTGAAGATGTGTCTGCTGGGCATCTGCCCACACATCTACCATCAAGATGTGCACACTGGGTATATCCATTCACATCTATCTGAAAGATGTGTCTTCTAGGTATTTCCCTGCACATCTCCATTAAATATGTATACACTGGGCATCTGCCCGCACATCTATCTTAAAGACGTACATGCTGCGTATATCCCTTCACATCTATCCTGAAAATATATTTCCTGGATATCTACCTGAACATCTGTTTTCAAGATATGTACAAGGGGCATCTGCATATCTACATGCTGCGTATCTACAATGATACTGGGCATCTGCTCACACATCTATCTTAAACATGCGCTTCACATCTTTCTCAAATACCTCTCTTCCGGGTATTTCACTACACATCTGTATTAAAGACGTGTACACTGGGCATCTGCCCACACATCTATGTTAAATATGTGCACACTAGGTATATTCCTTCACATCTGTCTTAAAGATGTGTACACTAGGCATCTGCCCACACATCCATCTTAAAGATGTGTACACTGGGATATCCCTTCACATCTTAAAGACGTCTCTTCTGGGATTGCACTGCACATCTGTATTAAAGATGTCTACACTGGGCATCTGCCCACACATCTTAAAGATGTGCACACAGACCATATCCCTTCACATCCATCTTACAGATGTGCCTTCTGTGTATTTCCCTACATGTCCATTTTAATCATCTGTACACTGGGCATCTGCCCACAGAGCTATCTTAAAGATGTGCATGCTGCGTATATCCCTGCACATCCATCCTGAAGATGTCTTTGCTGTGTATCTCCCTACACATCTATATTAAAGATGTGTACACAGGGCATCTGCCCACACATATATTTAAAGATATGCCCACTAAGCATATCCGCTCACATCTATCTTGAAGATGTACATGTTACGTCTATCCGCGCACATCTATCATTAAAGATGTGTTTGCTGAATATCTCCCTGCACATCTGTGTTAAAGTTGTGTACATAGAGCATCTGCCCGCACACACATTTAAAGATGTACGCACTAGGTATATCCCTGCATATCTATCTTAAAGATATGTCCTCTGTGTCCTCCACATCTGTATCGAAGATTTGTCCACTGGACATCTGCCCATACATCTATCTCAAAGATGTGTACACTGGGTATATCCCTTCACATCTCTCTTAAAGATGTGTCTTCTGGCAATTTCCCGGGCCG
>JABMCL010000603.1:5000-7500 GCA_018857735.1 Alviniconcha marisindica
TCATAAAACATTGCACCAAAATACATGTTCTCACTCTTCCAAACTGCAACCCACATGTACAAACAGCTGCCTCCTGTTCACTCTCAAACACTCCTCCATTTTATCCCAACCTCATCGTCTCCTCATCCCCATCTGTAGCCGTTGCGTGTTGAGTTCATCAGCCTGCTTGTTGATTGTGTGTCTGAATGGCCGTTGGAATGAATGACTGTAGGTATCGTGCAGTCTTACTACAGGGAATCCTAACTCTGTCGTTTCTGTCCATGCGCTGGTATCGTGCAGTCTTACTATAGGGAATCCTAAATCTGTCGTTTCTGTCCATGTGTAGGTATCGTGTAGTCTTACTACAGGGAATCCTTAATCTGTCGCTTCTGTCCATGCATGATGAGTCTTACTACAGTGAATCTAACTCTGTTGTTTCTGTCCATGTGTAGGTATCGTGTAGCCTTACTACAGGGAATCCTAACTCTGTCGTTTATGTCCATGCGTAGGTATCGTGTAGTCTTACTATAGGGAATCCTAAATCTGTCGTTTCTGTCCATGTGTAGGTATCGTGTAGTCTTACTACAGGGAATCCTAACTCTGTCGTTTCTGTCCATGTGTAGGTATCGTGTAGTCTTACTACAGGGAATCCTAACTCTGTCGTTTCTGTCCATGTGTAGGTATCGTGCAGATTTACTACAGGGAATCCAAAATATGTCGTTTCTGTCCATGTGTAGGTATCGTGCAGTCTTACTACAGGGAATCCTTAATCTGTCGCTTCTGTCCATGCATCGTGTAGTCTTACTATAGGGAATCCTAACTCTGTCGTTTCTGTCCAATGTGTAGGTATCGTGTAGTCCGACTACCGGGAATCCTAACTCTGTCATTTCTGTCCTTGTGTAGGTATCGTGTAGTCTTACTACAGGGAAACCTAAATCTGTCGCTTTTGTCCATGCATCGTGTAGTCTTATTACAGGGAATCCTAACTCTGTTGTTTCTGTCCATGTGTAGGTATCGTGTAGTCTTACTACAGGGAATCCTAACTCTGTTGTTTCTGTCTATGTGTAGGTATCGTGTATTCTTACTACAAGCAATCCTAAATCTGTCGCTTCTGTTCATGTGTATGTTATCAAATTCATGCGTGAGTGGGTGGGTCTCGTCAGCCAAAATTGTCCTCGGTTTGTTTGTCACTAATCAAAGATAAGCTGTGTCTATGCTTTCTTGCCTTCTCCTCACCACCCCACCTGCCCTCCTGAAGTTATCGTCGAGTCTGTTTTTGTTTTGTTTGGATGCATTCCCACCCCAGCAAGTAATTCCAAAACTTAAAACACTGCTAATTGTACCTGTATAAAACATCTGATATATTCTTTGTGAAGTAAATGCATGCTAATGTGCACCCGAGTACGTGTATTGCAATTATTATGTGCTGTATATACTAGGACAAAAAGCAAAGAATCTACAGTTTGCTTAACAAAGCAACGACTCCAAGTTCGACTGGAAGGGATGAAACCGAATAACGCTGGTAAACCTTCTTGTTGTGGTCATCTAAACTATATACTAAGCAAATAAAAAAAGATAACACTTAGAAAAAAGGGTGAAAGACAGAGAAAAAGAAAAGAAATAACACTGAGGATTTACATGTATAGGATACTTTCAGCTACTCAAGGCGTTTAACAACATTATGTACAATAAGTAGGGAGACCATAAAAGTCGCAACAACAAAACATCCGTCACATGACTAACTGACGACGTGTGTGTGTGTGTGGGTGGGTGGGTGGGTGGTGGGGGTGGGGTGGGGGTGGGGGGGTGGGGGGTGAGGAAACTATAATCTACAACGTCTTGAGAGTGGGCCGGAAATAATGAATACAGTCTGTGTCCCTGATGTTCATGGGCAGGCACATAATATACTCTTCACGATGCTTTAACTTTAATATAACATACTTTATGTTTAGTAGAAAACTTCTGTTCACTTTTCTTTTTCTAATTTGTTTCCGGTCACTCACCGAATAGCCCGGATGAGGAGGTCCATGATCACCGTGCCTGTGGGGGCCTTCACCGTGTCCGTGACCTCCACCATGACCTCCGCCGTGACCCCCACCGTGACCTCCATGACCTCCACCGTGCCCGTCACCATGGCCACCACCGTGCCCTCCACCGTGACCTCCTCCGTGACCGTCGCCATGGCCACCACCATGACCTCCTCCGTGACCGTCGTCATGGCCATCACCATGACCTCCGCCGTGACCTCCTCCGTGACCGTCGCCATGGCCGCTACCATGACCTCCGCCGTGTTCGTTGCCATGGCCACCATCATGACCCCCTGCATGAACCTCGCCGTGTCCGTCGCCATGGCCACCTCCGTGTCCTCCATCATGACCTCCTTGACCTCCACTAAGCATGTCGCCATGGCTACCGCCGTGACCCTCGCCCTGACCCGCGACGCCGTGAGCGCCTTGCGAAACATGGGCGTGTTGGTTGTCATGGCTACCGTGAGGATCTCCGTGACCTAGGCCACCGTGAC
>JABMCL010000603.1:22500-27500 GCA_018857735.1 Alviniconcha marisindica
TGGCGTGAGGACTTGAACAATGTGAGCCAGTTTGACCTAGCGGTAAGGCGTTAAGCCCGTTCTTAACTGGACGAATGTTTGTTCGCGAACCTAGCTGGAAGTATTCGGCGAACCTAGCTGGTTCTTAATAGGGCCAACTTTTCATCGCGAACCTAGTTGGAAGTATTCGTCGAAGCTATATTCGGGGTCCAAAAAGCTTCGCTCAACATGTTCTGGGAACATTCGCCCTATTCGACGAGCATTGCCTCTGATTGGCTGAGAGCAGAGCTCTCCTGTGGATGAAGAAAAAAGAAAGAAAAAAATGGATGACGGTGTCGCTAGGTTCTTCACTCGCTTCGGAGGGAATTTGTTTATTTGTTGACTTGTGGAAGGCGCAGCCTTGTCTCCGAGACCCAGAATGAGATAGTAGTTAGTTGAATTACCCTGTGAGGGATGATTAAAGTATATTGACTTGACTTGATTTTAGCCTACATTTTCGATCATGCTGCCTGCTGCGCGCCTGCCGCAAGTTCGGGCCGAAGCTTGCATCTCATTACAATTAGCCGGTTGAGAACAAGTAAATTCTTCGAACTGTCCGAACCATGTTCGGCGAACTAAAAGTTCAATTAAGAAACGAATCATAGTTCGTCGAACTGTCCGAAGTATGTTCGGTGAACAAACATTCGCCCAGTTAAGAACGGGCTTTAGGCTGGTAAGCAGAAGGACCTCGGTTCGATTCGTCTTCGGCTCGATCTCTTCTCTCTCTTCTCTTAAAAAAGCTGTGGTCTGCGGACACTGTGTTATTGTGACACGTACTGTTCCTCACAATGAATGAAACATTGCAAAAGCTCTCATCACTGCCCGTCTTAATGCGGGAATCATTCTGGTGGTGACAGTGTAGCGATAGGTATATAATCTCCCATTGAGTCCCCCACCTCCTAAAGGCTGTGGCGTGCGTGCGTGCGTGCGTGCGTGTGTGTGTGTGTGTGTGTGTATGAGTGTGTTCATCACTTCCTACAGAAACATTAGCATACTCTCCCTCTTCCCCCACCTCCATACCCCCTTCCCCCATTCGCCCCGTTCCTAATAAGCCTTATGGTTTCTGTAGACGTTAAGCACCATGTTTACTTACTTACCCCACCTCCTGGGATCTCGGTCCCCGCCAGTACCTCTTCGGAGACAACTCGGCGTTAAACCAGTTAGACCAACCGACTGGAACAGAGTCGGGAAAACCAGTATCAAAGACGACATTGCAATACTTCACCCAAACAGCTAGGCTACTTCGAGAAGCAGGGTTAATTACTATCCATTTAATTTATCATTGACTCTCTTAAAACCAGGGCACCACACTAGGCATGCAGACATAAACGTACTCGTATAGGAGCTACTTCACAGTCTAGGATCGAGCACATAGTTCAGGAGCTGTGTGGGAGTCGGGCTGTCCGTCCTAACGAGCCTTGTGGTTTCCGTGGACGTAAAGCTATATTGAACCATGCTTCGGCATTGGTCTCAGCTTGTCCCTAATATGTCGACTGACATCTGAGGACATTAAGCAACACAACCTACCTACCTAGGATCGAGCAACGTCAGCTGGTTTGGCCTAGCGGTAAGGCGTTAGGTTGGTAAGCGGAAGGACCTCGGTTCGATACCGCTTCGGCTCTCCTGTCTCTTCAAAAAGGTTGTGGTTTGTGGACACTGTCTTGTGACTTTGTCCACCACTTCCTACTGAAACATTAAAATGGCTCTCATCGTTGCCCATCTTAATGCAGAAGTCATTCTGGTGGTGACAGGTGACAGGTGGTAGCGATAGGTATATAATCTCCCTCTCCCCCCACCTCCATACCCCCTCCCCTCCTCCTTCTCCCCGTCCCTAATAAGCCTTATGGCTTCTGTGGACGTTAAGCAGCATGTTTACTTACTTACTTACTTACTTGCTTAGGATCGAGCAAAGTCAGCCGGTTTGCCTAGCGGTAAGGCGTTAGGCTGGTAAGCAGAAGGACCTCGGTTCGAATCCGCTTCGGCTTTCTTTTCTCTTCTAAAGTTGTGGTCTGTAGACAATGTCTTGTGACTTTGTCCCTCACAATTAATGAAACGTGGCAATGGCTCTCATCGCTGCCCATCTTAACGAACGAGTCATTCTGGTGGTGACAGTGAAGCGATAGGTATATTATCTCGCTCTTCCCCCACCTCCATACTCTCTTTCCTCCTTCACCCTGTCCCTAATAAGTCTAGCGGTTTCTGTGGAGGTTAAGCACCATGTTTTATTTTTGAGCGGGCAATACGTACTAATACCACAAGCATTACTTACATTCTCTCTCTCTCTCTCTCTCTCTCTCTCTCCTCTCTCTCTCTCTCTCTCTCTCTCTCTCTCTCTCTCTCTCTCTCTCTCTCTCTCTCTCTCTCTCTCTCTTATATATATATACATCACTAATGGAAATGCGATGTAAAACAGTATCACGTAGATAAGATTGACACAATACGTTAACAGCTACGATTATAAATATAAATATTTTAATCCTATTTCCTCATGATTGATAAAGATATTAATAATAAGAATGAAATATTTATCAAGCGTGAACCTCTAACGTACAAATAGAACTCGGCGCCCTTTACAAAATTCAGATACAAAACTACATACACGTTGAGGCACCAAAAGCGGAAAACGACAATAACAATCACTACAAGTAATTCAAATCACAAGAAACTAAACCTGCAAGGCCACACATACATATTCACGCTTGCGCGCACACACAAACACACGCACGCACACATACACACACACACACGCGCGCGCGCGCTCATGCACACACATACTCTCTGTCAGTCTGTCTGTCTGTCTGTCTGTCTGTCTGTCTGTCTCTGTCTCTCTCTCTCTCTCTCTCTCACACACACACACACACACACACACACACACACGCGCGCGCGCACGCGCAGCACGCACGCACGCACATACATGAACCACACACACACACACACACACACACACACCACACACACACACACACACACACACACACACACACACCACACACACACACACACACACACACACACACACACACACACACACACACACACACACACACACACACACCACACACACACACACACACACACACACACACACACACACACACACACACACACACACACACACACACACACACACACACACACACACACACACACGCACACACACCTATTACCACCACTTCTGGCTTGTGTATTCTCCTCAACATCGGTCAGTTAAGAGTTCCTTGTTTCGGAGTATCGTCTGATCTGCATCTGGCGTGGGTCGCACGCGCAGATATTTGCATATCCGCGCGCGGCTTGCTCGCACGCGCAAATGTCTCGACCCAGAATGGGCAGAATATCGGAGAAATCTGTCGTTTCCCTATTTCGCGTCTTGGTGATCGACAGTGTTACTGCAGTTTGAGTTGACAGGCTTTGATAACGTGTATAATGCGTGTCTAAGGTGAGACTGTATTGCTTAAATGAACCAGCTGCGAAGATATGGAGGGATCTACGTGAACACATAGGTATGGACAATCTTGATTGGTTTCTTTCTTTGATTCGCTTTACGTTTTGGTGTAACAGTTTGGCTGAAATATCTTGAGTTTTGTAATGCGTGTTTGTGTTTGATGGTCTGTTTGATAGTGTGTGTGTGTGTGTGTGTGTGTGGGGGGGGGGTATATGTGTGTGTGTGTGTGGAGGGGGGGTGTATGTGTGTGTGTGTGTGTGTGTGGGGGGGGGTATGTGTTTGCGTGTGTGTGTGTTTGTGTGTGTGTGTGTGTTTGTGTGTTTGTGTGTGTGTGTGTGCGTGCGTGCGTGCGTGCGTGCGTGCGTGCGTGCGTGCGCGTGTGTTTAAGGATGAGGCATTCAACTATATACAACTATTGACTATTGATATCTGTCGATCGAAGAGTTTGGCTCTATATGTTTTTATGTTCCGATAGGAAATAGGCTATTTATGAATACAATCTTGAATTGGTCTTTAATTCTGAGCTCAGGATCTGTGTGAAAATCAAGTTGGCCATCCTGAATCGAGATCCCCGTCCATAATAGTCAGTACGGTCTCTGAGGAAATATCTATTAACAGGCAGCGAACCTATGCTTACCCATGCATGCAAGCAGCATACTAACCAGGATTAGCGCTTTTTACAGTCATTGTCTGTGTAGCTTTGCAGGTTTAATAAAAACAAAACATTCAGCTTCATGAATAAGGTAATATGTTTTTCTTCTCTGCCTCACCCCCCCCCCCCCCCCCGCCACTACACACACACACTCTGATACGATCTTCTAAATGTGATAATAATGATTTTACAATCAGTTACTGGCTAGATTGTGTTGTTGTTGTTTTTGCTGTTTTTGTTGTTGTTTTGCTTTTTTTAATAAATATTTTTAAGCACTCCCTCTCGTTCTGTCTCTCCTTCAAACAAATGTTACTAAGAATTCAACTTGTATCCAAGCACATTCATTTATCGGTGTAATGATCCTCTGCGGTCAAGAAATACAGTTATTTAGGGGGTAAACCACAAGAGAAAAACAACAAAAACAACAACAACAGCTGCAACAATTACAGCACCAACAACAGTGAATTAGAAGCAATCTATAACGATTTTTTTGACACAAATAAGTGAGTTGCGTATTTCGTCTGATGAATTTAATGCTTAAAATCTCTCGTTTACTGACTGGCTTACCAGTTTGCAAATTGATGACTCTAACATTTTTCTTTTTTTACAGATAATTATTTGTAGAATATGATTTGGTTGTGAATTAATATTTGTATGATTTACACGTGTGCACAGTTATACGATTACATAATCAGATCTACGATGCTAGTCGCTTTATTGTATAGCGTCATTTTTCGCTTTCGAGCGGATTCACTTCCGCTTTTGTCCTACGCGATTCGGAATGAGTCACTGTTGCTTTTTATAGTGTTTTGTGTGTGTTGTGTGTGTGTGTGTGTGTGTGTGTGTGTGTGTGTGTGTGTGTGTGTGTGTGTGTGTGTGTGTGTGTGT
>JABMCL010000603.1:32500-35000 GCA_018857735.1 Alviniconcha marisindica
CACACGGCAATGAGACAAAGGTTTTCAAGGAAGATATAAAAGAGCTGACAGAGGTAGAATGGCGGACACAAACAGGGAGTTGGCTGCAGATAACTGGAGCCTGTAAGAGAAAGAGCGCTGACCTGTTAGCTAAAAGTCGGTTAAGTCCGAAAAGATCTCCTTCTTTTCAGATGGCGTACGTCGTATGTCCGCGCCAAGACCGCATCGCGGCGCTTGACTATAAGAGAATAACTGATGAAGTGAATCGTTTCACTATGGATGTTGCAGGCTATGTAGTTGAAGGGGAGGAAGAAACATGTTTATGGAGGAGTACGACTTTCTGTCTCTCGATACCCCCCTGCCCCCCCCCCCCCCCCCCCTCCCCACCCCCAACCCCCACCCCCCACCCCCCGCCCCAACCCCTCCCGCCGTCAGTTTTGCCTGTTTGTTTGTGTGTGTGTGTTTTTTCTACACTTCGACCTAAAATTAAGAAGATACATGTTTCGAGAGGAGAGGGAGGCGGAGTTTGAACCAGCCAGTGTCAATGGTAGTGACAGTGACTATATCTAGCAGAACATGTTTCGGAAGTGAACGAACCCAGTACATCGAGGGGTAGGTGGTGTGGTCGTGGGATAAAATTGCGATGTGGTAGTTGTTGTTGTGGTGGTGGTAGGGAGCAAGGACAACAAGATAAAATTGCAATGTGGTAGTTGTTGTGGTGGTGGTAGGGGGCAAGGACAGAAAGATAGAATTGCAATGTGGTAGTTGTTGTGGTGGTAGTGGTAGGGGACAAGGACAAGAAGATACAATTGCGATGTGTTAGTTGTCGTGGTGGTTGTAGGGTATAAGGGCAACAAACACAAGGTGCCGTTGAAGTTGGAGTATAGAGAAATTACGTGTTTGTGCCTGTGACAGTGATTCTATTTTCAAGTAAAGTGCTGTAATCCTTTAAAAAAAAAAAAAAAAGAAGAAGAAGAAAAAGAGTTACAATGAAGAAAGATACTGGGTGTGAAAGAGTTATAGAGCTACGTTGCCTCAGAAGCAACCGCCACGACCTCCCCACCCACACACGCACACACTCACTCAAGCACACACACACACACACGCACACACACACACACACACACACACACACACACACACACACACACACACACACACACACGCACGCACGCAGCACGCACGCACGCACGCACACACATACACACACACACACACACTGACGAGGACCGAGATCCCAGGTGGTAGGGGAAGAGGGCAGTAAGTAAGTAAGTAAGTAAGTAAACTGGTGTTTTACGCCCAGTCAACCAGTGCGGTTATATCAGGGCGAGGGGAAGAGGGCGTTAGACTACAGGCCTACCTAACGCAACGCTGCAGCAGGACGGAATTAAGCTTAGGGGCTTTGGTTACCACATCATGGTAGGCAATAACATATCGCATACTTTAACAACACAAAGAACAATTGTTTCAAATACAGCTAATGTAAAATAAAAAATAAAAAAGTAAGGGGGAACATATTAAGCAAATTAGTAATTTACGCAGTTGGTGTTTACGCTTACACCACCACCTCCCCCCCCCCCCCCCACCCATCTCACTCAACACACACACACACACACACACACACACACACACACACACACACACACACACACACACACACACACACACACACACACACACACACACACACACACACACCCCACGCACGCACGCACGCACGACGCACGCACACACATAAACACCACACACACACACACACACACACACACACACACACACACACAACACACACACACACACACACACACACACTCAACACACACACACACACACACACTCAACACACACACACACACACACACTCACAACACACACACACACACACACACACACACACACACACACACACACACAACACACAAACACACACACACACAACACACACACACACACACACAACACACACACACACACACACACACACACACACACACACACACACACACACACACACACACACACACACACACACACACACACCTATACACGCCTGCCCGCTCGCCCGCACGGACACAGAATTGCCTTAGGCAAGGAAAGAGGAAGGATCGCACGCACACAGCACCACCCCCAGCACACACAGACACAGAACACACACACACAACACACACGCACACACACACACACACACTCACACACACACACACACACACACACACACACACACACACACACACACACACACACACACACACACACACACACACACACACACAGAATTGCTTCAGGCAAGGAATAAGGCAGGAACACTGACAGCATGGCACGAAGGGCCAGAGAACCTGAGGCAAATTGCTTTATTATGCAACGACAGATGAAGACTATCCAAAAGCCTTTCTATCTGTGTTTTGTCAAGGTATGGCAAGCACTTCTCTCTGTCCAAAAATAGTGTAAATGACGCCCGGGGGAGACGTTATAAGCTAATGAAGTTTACAGTCTACGTGATTATAGTAAATAGGTGTCATCA
>JABMCL010000603.1:50000-55000 GCA_018857735.1 Alviniconcha marisindica
ATGAAACCTTAAAATGGCTCCCATCGTCGCCCACCTTAATGTTGAAGTTATTCTGGTGGTGACAGTGTAACGGTAGGTATATAATCTCCCTCTCCCCCCACCTCCATACCTGCTCCCCCTCCCCCTCCTTCTCCGCTCTCCGTCCCTAATAAGCCTCATGGTTTCTGTGGACATTAAGCACCATGTTTACTTACTTACACAGGTTACTCTACACTTACGAGTTCCTCACCACCGTAATAATTGTTCCTCTTGTGATTTTCAGTCATTCTGGAAGTGCCCGGAATCGTTTCGAGCAATTGGACTTAGATATAGGTGCCCTACCATCCACTGTAAGAGGTTTCTGCGAGTAGCGGAGATAGCTAAGTGGTAGAGCGACGGACTCGTGATCGAAAGTCTCGGGTTCGAGTCTCGGCGGAAACAGCCGGAGAATCTTCCTCTCCAGATTCAACTTTCTGTGCTGGCTCTTATTTCGGTATTTGTTCCATCCACTGTGTTACCACAGTAGCACGTACAAGATCCCGGTCATACTACCTAAAGTGCAGATGGCACATATACCTTAGCGGTGGCAAATACACACACACACACACACACACACACACACACACACACACACACACACACACACACACACACACACACACACACACACACACACACACACGCACACACACACACACACACACACACACATACACGCACACACACGCACACGCACGTGCAATCGATTTATACATAAATGAAACTCAGCCAACAGACGAACAAGAGAGCAGATAAGAATGGCGAATCAAATGATAACCCTACGATTTTAGACAGGAGGAAAATAGATCAGATATACCTGCGTTCCTTTTGGGGTTCAGTGAAATCATACACCACATGCAAAGTGCAATCTGGGTAGGAAGACCGATCCTCAGGTAAGAACCAATCGGTCTAGTGTCTCAAACAGGCCAAGTTCAATGCCGTTACAAGTTGAGTTCTGGCGAAAAGATAGATTTCATTGATTACGATAGTAAGTTAGTTCAGTCCGGTGCCACGACAGAAAACAACATGTTGACGCGATTAGTAAAGTGGTTTGAATCGACTTTCACAACAGCTGAAATGCACTGGCGACATTATAAGTATATACATACCGACACAGACTTCTTGTGTTGTTGTTGTATTTTATAAATACAGACAGAGACTTCTTGTGTTGTTGTTGTTTGTTATAAATACCGACACGGACTTGTTGTGTTGTTGGTGTTTGTTATAAATACCGACATGAACTTCTTGTGTTGTTGTTGTTTGTTAGAAATACCAACACGGACTTGTTGTGTTGTTGGTGTTTGTTATAAATACCGACATGAACTTCTTGTGTTGTTGTTGTTTGTTAGAAATACCGACATGAACTTCTTGTGTTGTTGTTGTTTGTTAGAAATACTGACACGGACTTCTTGTGTTGTTATTATTGTCTGTTATAAATACTGACACGGACTTCTTGTGTTGTTATTATTGTCTGTTATAAATACTGACACGGACTTCTTGTGTTGTTATTATTGTCTGTTATAAATACTGACACGGACCTATTGTGTTGTTATTATTGTCTGGTATAAATACCGATCCAGACTTCTTGTGTTGTTATTATTGTCTGTTATAAAATACCTTTGATTTTTTAAACGAGACTTCTTGTGTTGTTATTATTGTCTGTTATAAATACTGACACGGACTTTTTGTATTGTTATTATTGTCTGTTATAAATACTGACACGGACTTCTTGCGTTGTTATTATTGTCTGTTATAAATACCGATCCAGACTTCTTGTGTTGTTGCTATTTGTCAGAAATACCGACACGGACTTCTTGTGTTGTTGTTTGTTAGAAATACCGACAAAACAGATGCATGTAATCAGTAATAAGCAATGGAATGCACACAATTAGCAGGAAACGTACGATGCATGCAATCAGTAATAAGCAATGGAATGCACGCAATCAGCAGGACAGGTACGATGCATGCAATCAGTAATAAGTAGTACAATGTATGCAATCAGCAGGACACGTACAATGGATGCAATCAGTAATAAGCAATGAAATGCACGCAATCAGCAGTACACGTACAATGCATGCAATTAGTAAAGGGAATACAATTAGTAAAAGGCACGCAATTGGTAAAAAGCAGTACATTGCATGCAATCAGTAAATAGCAGTACAATGCATGCAGTCAGTAAATGGCAACACAATGCATCCAATCAATGAAATATAGTACAACGAATACAATCAGTAAATAGCAGTACAATGCATGCAATCAGTAAATGGCAACACAATGCATCCAATCAATGAAATATAGTACAATGAATACAATCGGTAAATAGCAGTACAATGAATACAATCAGTAAATAGCAGTACAATGCATGCGATCAGTAAATGGCAAAGCAATACATCCAATCAATGAAATATAGTAAAATGAATACAATCAGTAAATAGCAGTACAATGCATGCAATCAGTAAATGGCAACACAATGCATCCAATCAATGAAATATAGTACAATGAATACAGTCAGTAAATAGCGGTACAAGGCATGCAGTCAGTAAATTGCAGTACAATACATGCAATCCGTGAAATGTTGTGCAATGAATACAATCGGTAAATAGCAGTACAGGGATTTGCAATCAGTAAATTGCAGTACAATGAATCCAATCAATGAAATATAGGACAAAGAATACAGTCAGTAAATAGCAGTACAAGGCATGCAATCAGTAAATTGCAGTACAATACATGCAATCTGTGAAATGTAGTGCAATGAATACAATCAGTACATGGCAGTACAATACATGCAATCTGTGAAATGTAGTGCAATGAATACAATCAGTACATGACAGTACAATACATGCAATCTGTGAAATATAGTGCAATGAATTCAATCAGTAAATGGCAGCACCATGCATGCAATGAATGCAATATAGTGCGATGAATACAGTCAGTAAATAGTAGTACAATGCATGCAATCAGTGAAATGTAGTACAATGAATACAGTCAGTAAATAGCCGTACAATGCATGCAATCAGTGAAATATAGTATAATAAATACAGTCAGTAAATAGCAGTACAAGGCATACAATCAGTAAACGGCAGAACAAGGATTACACTCAGTATCTTGCAGTACAATAAATGCAGTCAGTAAAAGATAGTACAAGGCATACAATCAGTAAACGGTTAGACAAGGAATACAATCAGTGGAAGGCAGTACACGCATTACAATCTGTGAAATGCACTACTAGGAATGCAATCAGTAAAAAGACAGTAATATTTTCAGAGGAAACAAAAAAAAAAACTGAAGAGAGAGAGAGAGAGAGAGAGAGAGAGAGAGAGAGAGAGAGAGAGAGAGAGAGAGAGAGAGAGAGAGAGAGAGAGAGAGAGAGAGAGAGAGAGAGAGAGAGAGACAATAAAGGAATACAATCGGTAACGGAAAACACAAGGAATACGATCAGTAAAGGAATGTACAAGGAATACGAACAGTGAAGGACAGTACAAGGAATACAATCGGTAACGGACAGTGCAAGGAATACAATCGGTAATGGACAGTACGAAGAATACGATCAGTTAAGGACAGTGCATGGAATACAATAAGTAAAGGGCAGTACAAGGAATACAATCGGTAAAGGACAGTACAAGCAATACGATCAGTAATGGACATTACAATGAATACAATCGATAAAGGAGAGTACAAGCAATACGATCTGTAATGGACAATACAAGCAATAAGATTAGTAAAGGACAGTACAAAGAATACGATCAGTAAAGGACATTACAATGAATACGATCAGTAAAGGACAGTACAAGCAATACGATCAGTAATGGACAGTACAAGCAATACGATCAGTAAAGGACAGTACAAGCAATACGATCAGTAAAGAACAGTACAAGCAATACGATCAGTAAAGGACAGTACAAGCAATACGATCAGTAAAGGACAGTACCAGCAGTACGATCAGAAAAACAAGTGCAAGACATGCAGTCGATATCCAGGGTCAGTTACAAAGAGGACGCATCGCTTATACCGGGAGGAGATGATATAGTTATCGTAGCGGAAGCCGGTTTATCCTTCTTTTATTGAATGCTTCTAAAAAGTGGCTCATTAGTAAAAAAATCAATGCGTGCGCGCGAGCATGCGTGCATGTGTAGGCATATGTGTGTGGTGTGTGTGTGTGTGTGGTGTGTGTGGTGTGTGTGTGTGTGTGTGTGTGTGTGTGTGTGTGTGTGTGTGTGTGTGTGTGTGTGTGTGTGTGTGTGTGCGCGCGCGCGTTAAATAGTGTCTGCGCTCGGGCGTGTTTTGGTACGCTCACTATTTTTTATTTTTTTATTTTATTGAAATGCCGACAGCTTTGTTACAATAGTTACTGAATAAGTGATGCGGACGACGAGCCAGACGACAAGTTTGTCTGCGCAGAGGAAGCAATGCTGTTCTGTATTGTTTGGGATTTATGCACTCCAGACAAGCATTACGACAGCTAGTACTCATTCTGCTTCAGAGCATAATCCCGAACAAATGAAATGAAAGGGCAAACTGCAGAAAACAGGACAGATAAATCGGCTGGTCCCAGACGAGGGGTAATCTGAATAAGTGATGCAGACCTAAAACTTCCAAGGGGTATTTGTCATGGAAACCATGTCATAATTGACCTATAATATAGGGGTCAGGCTACAGTGAAGTCCTATTGCTTATAATTATTACAAGCAATGGGACGTCATTGATTTGACTAAGGAGAACCAAATACGGCAAAAACGACGCCTACCAAACCAAGGTAAATAATATGCCTATGCAGCAACCTAAGTTAATGTAAATGCCCGAGAGAACGCTCAATCTCTCACATATACTTGTCTAGAGTATATAGTAATTCAAAGCACCAGTAACACCACCTTGTGTTCAAAATTGTCGGTTTTCTTGAAAACTTCCTCAATGAACTGAGACTGAAGAATGCTGAGCGTCACCTAAATGTCTCTCGACAAAAAGTGGTTATTGTGAGAGATTGC
>JABMCL010000603.1:72500-87500 GCA_018857735.1 Alviniconcha marisindica
CAGAAGTGGCTTCGGCTTCAAACGGGTTCAGAACTGCTTCAGGGCCTGCCGAAGACGTACCACAGGCCCTGGGTACCATTCCTGAATACGGCAGCAACACTGAGGCATGCACGAACACTGGACAAAACCCTGCATCGTCTGCAAGAACCTCAAACAACCAGGTTATCGAGTCAGCGTTATGGGCCGACGCGGACCTCTTATCGAACGACGTCAGAGACTGGGGGGTTGCAGCAGAGAACGCAGCAACGGCGGATGGGCAGACGTCACAGACGTCAGCAACGCGAGCAGCGATCTCGACTAATTCGCCTGATTGGCTGAACACATTTGACGGCGTTGAAGAGCCCGAATCGTCTAAAAGCGCGAAATCGAATGCGGATGATTTAACAGGCACGGTTCGGGATGTCAACAAAACTCTCAGCCATTGGAAAACGGAGTCACAGTCCAAGCCTCGAGACACATTCTTGGCTGAACCTGTTTTTTCGCAGTCTGGACCTGAACCTGGTTCTGAGTCAGATCGGGTTGTGGATAAGCCGGCTGGTACCGGAGGCCGGGAGACAGGGTGTGAATGCTGTGACGATCCGTCCAAACACAAAGTCAGAAGTTCCGTCCCAAAACCGTGGTCCCAGAGCCCCATCCCTCCCAAGGCAGATTCTTCGCTTGCCCACTCAAACGCACGATCCTCGTCTAAGCAGACTGACCCCAGCAGACCTGCTGCTGCACAGCACAGGTCAGAGAGTGCACGTCGTTCAGTGGAGGGTCCCATGGCTGAAGCGTCAGACATTTTATCCACAGTCAGGATGTTGGCGGCGTCCCCCGAGCGAAGGCCGGATCGCATCTCCGAGGTCCTGCAGATGACCAAGAGTCTGAGAGAGTCTGTTGTGCCGGGGGCAAGCGGGATCACAGTGTCGCACTCCGCGCTCGACTTTTCCACGCCCTTTGTTCCCAAGGGAGAAGAATCTTAATGCAACAGAAGACAGACGTATACGGCAACGCATAGTCATTGTCACCACCGCGAAAATCACCACCGCTTCCAGCTGTAACACCTCGCTGGATCATCATTATCATGGCTATCAGATTCCAAGCACTGGTTTACGACATCCTTCCTCCAACCACTGCCATAATTGATTTACGCCATAGGTCTCGAAAAACTGTCAGCTAACGGACAGATTCTTTCAAGCGTTTCTTTGATAACCGCCCGCGTTGCTTACGCAAGCACAGATAAAACCAAAGTCGCTTCAATCGAAGTGCACGTGCCTCATGTTTATGTGTGTTCTTGGACAGTCTTACTAGTACCCACACTCAGAGCATCGCTTTCCGGCACCTTCCTCCATACTCTGCCAGATTTGGTTACGCCACTGAAGGGGCACTCTTTATCTCCGCGCAGCTGTCCAACTGACGCGGTCAGCGCTCTCCGAAAAAAAAATGTGTACTGATAAGGTTGTGAAAGCAACCTAGCGCCCAAGCACGCACGTAAACATGAGACGCATCCACCCCGGGTAAAAAAAAAGGAACAAAAAAAAAGGAAAAAAAAGGAGAATAAATAGTTCGTCTCGATTCAAACGATTTTAGTTATATTTCAGCTGGCGTAAGCAACATGGTCAGTTATAACACAAACGTCTGAAATAATTTGAGTTGCTTGTAACAAACGTACTACTGTTTGAGCACCAACCCAAAAAATGCTCGTTAGCTGACAGTTTTCTGGGACCTATGGCGTAACTAAATAGGGCAGTGGTTGAAGGAAGGATGTCGTAAACCAGTGCTTGGAGTTTGACTATAGTACCCAGCCTTTTGGCGTATAAAGAATGCCCCTTCCGTGGCGTAACCAGTTGTGGCACAGGTTGGAGGACACTGCCGGAAAGGGATGCTGGGAGTGTGGATGGTTATGTCACGTTTTCGGAGTATAACAGCAGAGGTTGACGCAGAACCAGAATCGTTGTAAAATATTTGTCAGAACAGGCTGGAATCGATTCCACTAAAACCGGAGCACAATCAGCATCGGCAGACAACCAGTCTCTAGTGCATTTCTTTCCGGGTGCAATGTATTGTACAAGGTCTTCAGTGTCTACTTTATTTATTTATTTATTTATTTAGATAAGCACATGTTGAGCGCCTCATGTAGAGATGAGCCCTAAGCGAGTTACAATGGCAACTGTAGTAATACTGCCTGCTTTCGAGAAGACCCATTGCCCTCTAGTCGCATACGATTCTGAATGAGTGACTAGCTTTACACGGCGCGATTTGAATATCCACCGAAGTGGATACAGCGCTATTTAGTACTTGGCGCGTTTTGACTATCCACCGAAGTAGATATACAGCGCTATTTAGTACATGGCGCGTTTTGACTCTCCACCGAAGTAGAACAGCGCTATTTAGTACATGGCGCGTTTGACATCCACCGAAGTAGATATACAGCGCTATTTAGTACATGGCGCGTTTTGACTATCCACCGAAGTAGAAAACAGCGCTATTTAGTACATGGCGCGTTTTGACTATCCACCGAAGTAGATATACAGCGCTATTTAGTACATGACGCATTTTGACTCTCCACCGAAGTAGATACAGCGCTATTTAGTACATGGCGCGTTTTGACTATCCACCGAATTACATATACAGCGCTATTTAGTACATGACGCATTTTGACTATCCACCGAAGTAGATATACAGCGCTATTTAGTACATGGCGCGTTTTGACTCTCCACCGAAGTAGATACAGCGCTATTTAGTACATGGCGCGTTTTGACTATCCACCGAAGTAGATATACAGCGCTATTTAGTTGCTGATAATTATGGCTGTACTCGGCGCAAGTTGTGTGTACACAACAGGCCTGTAACCATACGTATTTTACAGTGCCACTTTATTTGAAGCCACATACGCAGGGTGCATGTGTGTTTAGCTGCTGTAACATGCCACCTGCAGCTTGACAGAATGACCGGAATCTTGCACGTGCTACTGCGGTAACATGGGAGTGGAATGGATACCGAAATAAGAGTCAGCACAGAAAGCTGACCCCAGAGAAGCATTTTTTTTTCTTTCAGCAGCTCCTACCGGGACTCGAACCCGCTGACCGTTGTGCGTAGGAATTGCCAGTCTGTCGCTCTTCCACTGAGCTACCGCAGCTCCCAATGGACACGTGATTATCTTTCTTTTTTCGAGGCCCTTGTACGTGGAGCAAACTCCATCACAAAGTGAGACATTCTTCTGCATTGTCCACTTTCAAATCTCTTCTCAAATCTCACGTTTTAAAGCAATAACATGTAAGTACCTTACTGCACAAGTATCTATATAATACAGCCCACTGACCGTAGAACCAATAGTTTTCAGTGATATACCAAGCTACAAAACGACACTTAAACAACACCAGAACGGAAGAAAACGATGAACAATGAAATGGAAAGCTAATTCAATTATTTATCTGTTTTGTGGTGAGCTATGGTCTAGTGCTTGGAAAGTAATATTAAAAAATGTTGGCAGGACAATGACGTGTAATGGGTGTGATATTACGTCATATTAATATAATTGTTTTAGAACACTAGCAGCCGTTCTTGTTTCAGATTTGTTTCATTTAAAAAAAAAAAAAAATCTGTTCGACGGTCATAACAATGCTTTGTGAACTGAAGTTTACAGTCTATGCTTTAACCGGGCGCCTGTCTCCGGCGGAGTAACCTGTGTCCAGCTATGGTTACGTGTCGCCAAAAGATGTAAATCACATCACTCTGTGCAATTATCACGTGCCCTTAGTGTTGCCCATGTGGCCCATCCTAGGTTGAACGGCTGGGAAGAAAGCAACATTGCAGAGCGTAACAAGTAATGAAAACCCATTACTGTGCCGGGACATTCAAACAATCATACTCATACCCACGTGTGTCAAGGACATGCTGATCAAGTTATGCCTTTGGAAGTTTTTCTGGTGCCTGTATAATATATCATCCTTACGCTACGTGAATGTGTCTCGTCATCCTTACGCTACGTGAATGTGTCTCATCATCTTTACGTCATGTCCATGTGCCTCATCATCCTTGCGTCACGTCCATGTGTCCCATCATCCTTACGTCACGTCCATGTGTCTCATCATCCTTACGTCACGTCCATGTGTCTCATCATCCTTACGCTACGCCCACGTGTCTCATCATCCTTACGTCACGTCCATGTGTCACATCATCCTTACGTCACGTACAGGTGTCTTACTAATCCTTACGTTACGTCCACGTGTCTCGTCATCTTTACGTTACGTACATGTGTCTTATTAATCCTTACGTTACGTCCATGTGTCACATCATCCTTGCTTTACGTCCATGTGTCTCATCATCCTTGCTTTACGTCCATGTGTCTCATCATCCTTGCTTTACGTCTATGTGTCTCATCATCCTTACGTTACGTTCACGTGTCTCATCATCCTTACGTTACGTACAGGTGTCTTATTAATCCGTACGTTACGTACAGGTGTCTTATCATCCTTGCTTTACGTCCATGTGTCTCATCATCCTTACGTTATGTCCATTTGTCTCATCATCCTTACGTCACGTCCATGTGTCTCATCATCCTTACGTCACGTCCATGTGTCTCATCATCCTTACGCTACTCCATGTGTCTCGTCATCCTTACGCTACTCCATGTGTCTCATCATCCTTACGTTGCGCCATGTGTCTCATCATCCTTACGCTACGACCACGTGTCTCATTATCCTGCTCTGTTATCTGCATGTGTCTCAACATCCTGCTGTGTTTCCGGCATGTGTCTCAACATCCTGCTGTGTTTCCGACATGTGTCTCATCATCCTGCTGTGTTTCCGGCATGTGTCTCATCATCCTGCTGCGTTTCCTGCATGCGTCTCGATATCCTACTGTTAGCTCCATGTGTCTCAACGTCCTGATGTGTTAAACACACGTGTCTCATCATCCTGCTACGTTACCGGCAAGTGTCTGAACATCCTCCAGTGCTACTTCCAAATGTCTGAAAATCCTGTTATGTTACATCCATGTGTCTCGATCAATATCTGCTACGTCTCATCGGCATCCTACCGTTAGCCTGCCTACTTATGATACTGATGGACTGCCTACTTATGATACTGATGCCTTCGTGTGTCTCGGCATCATAGTATTAGCTCGTTGATCTGCCTAATGTTTATATGTGCTGCTGCCTTTGTGTGCAGAAACTGCATGCCTACCGAAGATGCAAGCACTTCATGTGTAGAGACAGACTACTGATCAAACTGCTGCCTTTATTTGTATACAGACACTTACTACCGATCATACAGACGCGTCATGCGGATAAACTGCCAGTCCCACTGGTCACTTCGTGTGCACGGGCTAGACTGTACTGGGTTTATAATACTGTATAATGACCACAACGACATCTTCGTGCGCAGACACTGCCTTCTGATCATACTAATTATTATTACTGTCATTTTTACGTTTTTATTCTAAATAAGTGAGTGAAACTTATTTATGTCTACGGTATTTACTTACTTTTTATGTCCTTTTTATTATTTGCTTTATTGCTTTTTGTTCTTTGTCAGAGGCAGACAATTCAATTTCCTTTTTAGGGATTAATAAAGTATTATATTGTAGTGTGTTGTATACTATACTTTTTGTGGGTATGGACTGCCTACTTATGATACTGATGCCTTCATGTGTATAGTATATGTCTACTGATCTTACTGATACCGCCACGTGTAGTGTTGGTCTACTGATCGTACTCATACCTTCATGTGTATAGAGTATCTGCTGATAATTGCTAATGTCTGCCTACTGATCACACTTACATCATTATGTGTACAGACCTCCTACCGATAATCCGTAGTCTGCCTTCTGATGACACTGATACCTTCATTGTATAGAGTACCTGCTGGTAATTGCTAGTGTCTGTCTACTGATCACACTCATACCATTATGTGTATAGACCTCCTACCAATCCGTAGTCTGCTTACTGATCGTATTGCTACCATCATGTGTATACACTGCCAACATATAATTTGTAGCGTCTCTCTACTGATCGTACTGACACCTTCATGTGTGTTTATTTCCTACTGATAATTCGTAGTGTCTGCCTACTGATAACTGTCTGCCTAGTTTCTACATAGTGTCTGCCTACTGATAACTGTGTTATGTCTGCCTACTGATCAGACTGATTCCTTCATTTGTATAGACTGCCTGCTGGTAATGTGTAATCAGTGCCTGGAGACCGTACTGACACATTCATGTGTATAGACTACCTACTGGTAATGCGTAGCGTCTGCCTACTGATCACATTGATACTTCCATGCGTATAGACTGCTTAGCGATATGTATTACCTGTGTACCGATCATACTGATACCTCCATGTGTATAGATCACCTACTGATCACATTGATATACCCCCATGTGTCCGTTTAAACTGTCTACTGATCACACTGATACCCCCATGTGTATCATATAGACTGTCTATTGATCACACTGATACATCGATCTGTATAGATCGCCTGCTGATCGCGCTGATGCCCCCATGTGTCCACATAGACTGCCTACTGTGCACACTGATGCTTCCTTGAGTATAGACTGTCTACTGATAGCACTGATACCTCCTTGTGTATAGACTGCCTACTGATCACACTGATACCTCCATCTGTATAGACTGCCTACTGATAGCACTGATATCTCCATCTGTATAGACTGTCTACTGATAGCACTGATACCTCCATGTTTATAGACTGCTTATTGATCACACACTGACATTTCCATGTGCAGAGACTGCCTACTGATAGCACTGATACCTCCATGTGTATAGACTGCCTACTGATAGCACTGATACCCCCATGTGTATAGACTGTCTACTGATAGCACTGATACCCCCATGTGCATAGACTGTCTACTGATAGCACTGATACCCCCATGTGTATAAATTGTCTACTGATAGTACTGATACGTCCATGTGTATAGTCAGCCTACTGACCACACTGATACCTCCATGTGCATAGACTGCCTACTGATAACACTGCTATGTCCATGTGTATAGACACCCTACTGATAACACTGATACCTCTATGTGTAGAGATTGACTACTGATAATATGTATTAATTGTCTGCGTACTGACCATACACGTGTGTACATGTAATTATAGACTGCCCACTAATAACACTGATACTCCCGTGTGTATAATTAGCGGCTGCTTATTGGTCACACTCGAACCTTCATGTGAACAGAAGTCCACTGTTCGTAGGAGGACAGAGATATGTATGATGTATACCTCGTAGAAAAGCAATTCTGATGTGATATCCATGAAGCTTTAATTTCGGTTAGATTTGTTTTGGAGTCGTTTTCATGTATCTATTTATCAATGAGGTTTTACCCCGATCTTTGTTATTGTTGTAATTTAATTTGCTGTTTTTCATTGGAGTGAATGTGTGATGATTGTAATTGGGACTACTCTCTGTCTCTCTGTCTGTCTGTCTGTCTGTCTGTCTGTCTGTCTGTCTGTCTTCTCTCTCTCTCTCTCTCTTTTTAAAAAAAACCATTTCCAAAAACCCACCCACCACCACCACCACACACACACCCCACACCAAAAAAAACCCCAACCCCAAAACCAACACACAAAAACACACAACACCAAACACACACACACACACACACACACACACAACCACACACACACACCACACAACTTTAATTTTTTTATAAAGCACTTCTTAACCATTTAAACCCCGCTGTACAAACCCTTTTGGGCAAAAACACAAAATTAAAATTTTTTCAACAACAGAACCTAATTTTAGTTACCATTGTCACCACAAAACACACACACCCCACAAAAAAAAAACACCAACAAAACCCCCACACACACACACCACACACAACACACCCCATGCACCGCGCACGCACGCATCAAAACCCGGCAGAGCAAAAACACCCCCACACACCACACACACACACCCCCCACACACACACACACACACCACCACCCCACCACCACCACCCCCGCCACGCACGCACGCACCACGCACCCGCACGCACGCAGCACCACACCCCCAACACACCCACCACCATACCACCAACAACCCACAACAACACACACACCACACACACACCACAACCAAAACCCCACCACCCAAAAATTACAAAACAATCAAACACACAAACACCACACCACACACACACACACACACACAACACACCACACAACACAACACACACACACACACACACCACACACAACACCACACACCATATTCCCAACCCCCCCCCGATTTTTTAAACCCATAATAAAATGATCAATACTCGAACAACAACAACAAATCAATCTGTCCTTTACCCCCCCCCCAAAAAACCCCCCTTCCTTTTCGGGACCTCCCTTCCCCCCCCCCCCCCCCCCCCCCCCCCACCCATTTTTCCCCCATTTTTCCCCGCCCTCTCCCTCTCCATATGCACCTGTCTACCTTCAACAAGCCATGCATAGACACGTATACATCACCTGTTTCATTTTCAGAGAAAGTAGTAGATTCTGCTGGAGAGCTTGGGCAAACAGGAAGGTCTTGAGGTGAGATTTGAATTTGGGGATAATGTTAATTTGGTACATTCCTTAGAGTGGCCGGCAGTGAATTCCAAACAGATGGAGCCCTGAAACTGAAAGAACGTTGTCCGAATGATTTGAGATCGGATCGGATGAATCGGATGGAAGCATGCACTTAATAGAATGCTTATAGTGTCAGTCGAATACAGTATGCACATATACGCATGCACATGTATACAGTACTGTAGTCAAGTCCTTATCACACTTCTGCTGTTTCTAATCGTCTTCGTACAGAATGCAGGCGGGAAGGGAAGAAACTCAGTTTTAGCCGATCGTTTATAATACATGAATAGTTGTGTCCCATTCTGCGCAAAGGAATAATTTATGTTAGTAAAGCGTTCTGTTTTGGGGTCCGGTTTTGTGTATGGATTTAACGGAACTCTGTCTCTGTCTGTCTGTCTGTCTGTCTGTTTGTCTCTGTCTGTCTGTCTGTCTGTCTGTCTGTCTGTCTGTCCTTGTCTCTGTCTCTCTCTCTGTCCCCTTTCTCCTTCTCTTTCTTCTCTGTTTTTTGTTGTTGTTTTGTTTGTTTGTTGTTGTTGTTGTTTAACCCGCAAACCCCTCCTTTCCAGTGCTTTCCCCCAGTGAAGAAAAGGCTCTTGCGTTTTCCCTTAAAAAAGTCGATTTCTGACACCCCCCGGGGCCCTCCCCGAACCCGATTCAGCAGGAACCCATCAACATCAACATCAGAAAAAAATAAATCCTCTTGGACAAAAGTTCCGATGGTCTTTTCATTTTGTTGTCTGTCATCGTTTGTCTGTTTCTATCTTTTTTTGCTGTTGTCGTCTGTTGTCTGTGTCTTGTCTGTCGTCTGCTGTCTGTCTGTATCTCTGTCTTTTGTCCCCGTTTTTGCCCCCTTTCTGTCTCTGCCCTTCCCCCCCGTTTTTTCCTTTTTGGGTTCGGGGCCCTGCCCCTTTTTTTTTCCTCCCTCTCCCCTCTTCTTCTCTTCCTCTCTCTCTTCTCTCTCTTTCTTCTCCCTCTCTCCCTTTTCCCCCTCTCTCTCTTTTTTCTCTCTCTTTGTGTGGTGCGTGCTGCGTGCGTGCGTGCTTGCGTGTGTGTGTGTGTGTGTTTGTGTGTGTGGGGGGTTGTGTGTGTTTTGGGGGTGTGTGGTGTGTGTGTGTGTGGTGTGTGCGTGTTGTGCGTGCGTGTGGTGGTGTGCGTGTGTGTGTGTTTGTGTGTGTGGTGTGTGTGTGGGGTGGTGGGGGTTGTGGGGTTTGTGTGTGCGTGTTGTGTGTGTGTGTGTGTGTGTGTGGTTTTGGTGTGTGGGTGTGGTGGTGTGTTGTTTTGTTTGTGGGTGTGTGTGTGTGTGTGTGTGTGTGTTTGTGCGTGTGTGTGCATGACTTTTTATGCACCCAACGAAAAACCTTCAACTTTCTTAAAATTTGCTCTTTATGACCAGTTTAATCCTGCACAAAGCGGGGACGTCCCGGATTCGAGGAAACCCTTGTAAGGACGACGGGGTTGTAAGGGGCGGAAAAATCCCTTGCAAGGACGTCATGTGGTGTTGTAAGGTAGGGAAAACACCTTTTGGCACTTCATTGGTGCAAAAAGCAGGGAAATTATAAAGGGAGTCATTGATGTTGAAAGGTAGGGAAACCCCTTTGGGAAGGATGTATGTGATGTTGAAAGGGGAAAGGGGAAAACTCATTGTCAAGGATGTCATGTGTGAAAAGGTGGGGAAAGCCCCTTGTCGTGGACGTCATTGAGTTGAAAGGGTAGGGAAACACCTTTCATGGGTCTGTGGTGTTGTAAGGGTGGGGAAAAACCCCTTTAAAGGACGTCATATGGTGCGAAGGGGGGGAACCCCTTATAAAGGGACGTCATGTGCTGTCATAAGGTTAGGAAAAACCTTGTCAAGGACGTCATTTTGTGTCAAAAAGGGCAGGAACACCTTAAAAAATAATTATGTCATTTTATGCGCTCATAAAACCCCGGGGCGCTCACATGATACATTTTAACCTAAATATGATATTTAACACAGAGAGAGCCCTACCAAAACATTTACAAAAGATTATAAAAAAAAAACAAAAAACCCCGCCACACACACACCACACACACAACACACACACACCACACACACCACACAAAACAAAACACACGCGCGCCGCGCGCGCGCACCACGCACCACGCACCACCACCACACACACACACACAAACACACACACACACCCCCATACATACAAAAACTGGGTACTGTATTAGTTAGGAAAAAATACTGTGATCAAGGACTTATGGGGTTTTTAAAAGGTAGGGAAACAGCTTTGAAGGTGTCTGTGGTGTTGTAAGGGAAGGGAAACTCTTGTCGGGATGTCATGTGATGTTGAAAAGGTAGGGAACACCTTGTCAAGGACTCTGTGGTGTTGAAAGGGTGGGGAAACTTTTTGTCACGGACGTCATGGGTTCAAAAAGGCGGGAACTCCTTATCAAGGCATATAGATGCGTAAATAGGGTAACATCTTGTCAAGGACATCATGTGATGTTGTAAAGGCAGGGAAACACCTTGTCAAGGACATTATGTGATGTTGTAAGGGTAGGGAAACACCTTGTCAAGGACATCATGTGATGCTGTAAGGGAAGAGACATCATGTGATGTTGTAAGGGAAGGGAAACATCATGTCACAGGCGTCATGTAATGATGTAAGCCAGCCCCCCCTAACGTCTGACAGGAGACATAAAACACTGTCAATGAAGCCCCTTTCGTCAAAGGGCATAAAAAAGGTTAACAAAAGCAAGGGGTTTAAAAAGTTTAATGACCCGAAAGCCGAATTTTTAACAATCAATGCGTTTTCAGTTGTTTCGCAATGGCGCCATTGGACGGAATCAAAACCTGGGCACACAAATAGAATTAATGTCTGTTTTATTTGATGCGTTCGGCTTGAAAGGCATGGAAAGAGAGAGAGAGGAGAGAGAGAGAGAGGAGAGAGAGAGAGAGAGGAGGGAGAGGAGAGAGAAGGGAGAGGAGGAGGGGAGGAGGTATTCATTTTGAATCGGAGGCCCCTTTTCAATTTTTCCCCATAAAGGAGAAGAGAACCCCTGGACAATGGCTGTCCGTAACGCAGCGATCTGCTGCAGGTTCAAAATAGAAGTGAGCAGGAAGTAATTACCGACGAAGCAAAACTGCAACTCAAAGAAACACACGTCAAGTGCGATGACTTCGTAATGCACGGGCCCTGGTCAATTTGCGCGGCATTGTCAAGCAAACTCACCCTTGTCCACGGACAGGATTTGTGGTCGCAGCAAATAGTCAAGCCACACGCCACAGCATAAAACCGAACGCTGTAGCAGGAGACAAAACGCCACCTCAAGAGACCAAAGCCACATCAGGAGACCAAAAACGCCACCGCATAAGATCAAAGCCATAACATGAGACACAACGCCACAACATGAGACCGAACGCCACAGCAGGAGACAAAACGCCATTTCAACCCCCAAAAAAAAAGACACAAAACCCACAGCAAGAGATCCAAAACGGCATAGCATCAAACAAAACGCATCAGCAAGAGACCAAGGGCCACAGCACGAGACGAAACGCCACAGCACGAATCCAAACGCCATAACATGAGACCAAGCGTAATAACATGAAACCAAGAGCCACAGAATGAGACCAAACGCCATAACATGAGACCAGACGCTACAGCTGAAAAAAAAAGCCAATGGCCCAAAAGGACGGAAAAAAACCCCCAATGAAACGCGACAAAGAAACCCCAAAACCTCAATGAAAACCAAAGGCTGAAAAAACGAAATGCCCCAAAAACCAAACGCCCCAAGAAGAGGTCGAAACAGCTGCTAAAAATCCACAGGTGAGAATAAACTAGGGCCCCAGCATGGAAAAAGCACTGCAGCATGAAGAATAAGACGAAACGCCACAGCATAACACCAAACGCCACAGCGTAAGATCAGACGCCACAGCATGAGACCAAACGCCACAACTGGAAACCAAACGCCACGACGTGAAAAAACAACAACTCCACAACATGAAGCTAAGCTCCACATAATGAGACTAAACGCCAAACGCTGTCATGAGACCAAACGCCACGACGTGAAATCACACCCCACAACATGAAGCTAAGCTCCACAGAATGAGACTAAACGCCAAACGATGTCATGAGACCAAACGCCACAGCTTGAAACCAAACACCATGGGATGGTACCAAACACTCAATTATGAGGTAGCTTAAACGCCGTTATAACCGTGAAGCCAAGTTACACAACGTCTGAACGACAGCGAAAGAACACGCGCATGAACTAATGCAAAAATGTTCACCAGTGAGACAGCTAAGTGCGAGACCAAATTCAAGTGGGGGATTATAGGCGTGAATGGTATGAGGAAAAGGAGAGGGGGGCGGGGGGAAGTGAAAAGAGAGAGAGAGAGAGAGAGAGAGAGAGGGGAAAGAGAGAGAGGAGAGAGGAAGAGAGAGGAGGGGGGAGGAGAGAGGATAGAGAGATGTGGGTTTGGGAGAGGGGGGGCGGAGGGAGGGGAAACGGGAAAACAAAAAAGATGATTTAACGGGTTTTTAAAGTTAAGATAAAACTTCCCTTTTAGTTTTGAGAAAATTTAAAAAAAAGGGGGAAAAAGGGGAAGGAAGAGGGAAGAAAGAAAGAAGGATAAGGGAAAGAGAGAATTAAAAAAAATTTTTGAGTTTATAAAAAAACAAAGAAGGGAAAAAAGAAGGGGGAAAAGAGAAGAGAGAGGACAAAAGGAGGAGGAGACAGACGGAAAAGAGACAGAAAAACAAAAAAGACAGAAGGGACCGGGGGGAAGACAGACGGGCAGACAGAAAGGGCAGGAAAAGACCGCAAGGAAGGGGAGGCGGAAGGGCGAGGAGTGAGGGCGAAGATAAACAGGAGAGAAGAGAGAGGAAGAGGGGAAGGAGGAGAGAGAGAGGGGGGAAAGGAGGAGGAGAAAGGAGGGGGGGGTAGAAGGGGAGAGAGAGAGAGAAAAAAAAGAAAAGTAAGGATTAAAGCCAAAAGGGAAAGAAAGGGGGAAAAAGGGAAAAAACCCCAATTCTGAAAACATTGCTTCCTTTTTGGGGCCCAAATCTTTTGAACAAAAAAGTAAACAAATGGGTTTTTTTTTGGGTTGTTTTTTTGACAAACTTTTTTAAAAAAAAAGCAAACCCCTTGTTCGGTTTTGGGGGTTTTTCTTTTTTTTTTCTTTCTTTTCTTTTTCTTCTTTTTTTCTTCTTCTTTTTTTTTCTTCTTTCTTCTTTTTTTTCCCTTTTTTCTTCTTCTTAACAAAAAATTTTGCACAGAACAAAACAGGGGAAAAAAGGGGAAGAAGAAGGAAGAAGAAGAAGAAAAAGAAAAGAAAGAAGAAAAAAGGGAGAAGGAAAAAAGGAAGAGAAAACCACACACACACCACACACACACACACAACACACCACACACACAACACACACACAACACCACACCACACCACCACCACCACACCCCCCAACAGAGCAACCCCCCCCCCCCCCCCAAAACCAATATCCAAAATGAAAAGAAAAAGGGGGCAATTTGGTGGGGCTTCAGAGATGTTTCATAAAATAGTCATGCTAATTTTCCTTCTATTCAAGCTTACTATCGCAATAATAAAGAAAAGAAAACAAACAACAATAATACATACAAACAAAACACAGATTTTCCTGAAAACTTTACAGACCTGTGAAATGTCTATGCGGGGACAGCTCAGTGGCCAGAACGCCGGACTCGTGATCGAAAGGTCATAGGTTCGAGTCCCGGCAGAAGCGGCGGGAAAATTTTCTTCTCCAGGGTCAATTTTTTCTGCTATTATTTCGGTATCCGTTCCACCCACGTGTGACCTACCGCAGTAGCACGTACAAGATCCCGGCCATTCTGCCAAACATGCAGGTGACAGGTTACAGCTAAACACGTATGTGGCTCTGCGTGAAGTGACGTGACGTGGTGCGTGGCTGTATGGTGTACACAGAACGCGCCGAGACAACAGTAGTTTTGACGTAGCACCAGCCATGTACGTAACAACCAAAAAGCGCTAGAGTACACTACTTCGGTGGATATTCAAACGCGCTATAAAAAGCTACAGTCACTCATTCAGAATCAGATACGATAAAATCGTAGTCTGCTCGAGAGCTGAGAATAGCGTTAAATGATAGCGATCATGAAATGTCTATCGATGATTAAAAAAAAGAAAGTAGTGGGGGGTGGGGGGTGAGGAACAAAAGAAAGACAAGAAGGAAAAAAGAAAAAAAAAAGAAGAAAAAGAAAAAGAAGCAAGACACACAAACTGAACGGCGAAGCAGTTTGTTCTACATCATCCATTGACAAATGTCAGACGCCATAACCCTGAGATAGCAATTCCTGTTTTATACACACTCGTTCCTCCAACTATTTCCTTGGATGAATTGAAAAGACAAAATGCGGAAACATGGAGACAGAAAAAAAGAGGAAAAAAAAAGGGGAGAAGAAAAAAGAAGAAAAAGAAAAAGAAGAAGAAGAAGAA
>JABMCL010000603.1:92500-97500 GCA_018857735.1 Alviniconcha marisindica
GTGCGCGTAATGCTTTTACAGCAAAGAGCGTTTATCTTGTACTGAATTCCCGGCGGGATGTGACGGACTGCATAACTCAGTTACACTGATCTAAGCAGGCGGCAAAGGACATTCCGACGAGACTAAACGATCGATTCTTGGTAATTGCATTTTGTGAAGTCCCATTGTGTGTAAAATTTACCATTGCTTGGAAATTCACTAACTTCACCTCGTGTCCCCCAACTCCCCATCAAATATTTAAGTTGACTGATGTGCATTGTGTGTGTGCGTGCGTGTGTGCGTGCGTGTGTGCGTGTGTGTGTGTGTGTGTGTGTGTGTGTGTGTGTGTGTGTGTGTGTGTGTGTGTGTGTGTGTGTGTGTGTGTGTGTGTGTGTGCGTGTGTGCGTGCGTGCGTGCGTGTGTGTGTGTGTGTGTGTGTGTGTGTGTGTGTGTGTGTGTGTGTGTGTCGTTGTGTGCGCGATGTGTGTGTGTGTGTGTGTGTGTGTGTGTGTGTGTGTGTGTGTGTGTGTGTGTGTGTGTGTGTGTGTGTGTGTGTTATGTGTGCATGTGTGTGTGACGCGCGCGCGCGGTGTGTGTATGTGTGTGTGTGTGTATACGTGCGTGCGTGCGTGCGTGCGTGCGTGCGTGCGTGCGTGCGTGTGTGTGTGTGTGTGTGTGTGTGTGTGTGTGTGTGTGTGTGTGTGTACTGAGGGCCCTGTATAGCTTCTTCAGATCTGAATCCCTTGTAGTCACTGCTATTGTTTTCCGCCGGAAGTGTCTCAACGTGTAGTATGTACAGTTCAGTTCAGTTCTGTACATCGCGCTGAGCTCTATAGTTGTTTGTTTGTTTTAGGTTAGCGCTTTATTATTCATACTAGGCACACAGTGTACGCTCAACCGCTATGGGAAACCGCAAACTGTGATGTCACCATCCACCAGCATCACTGGTCGTGTAAAGTCGATTTTAAACTTGCTCTTTTCTCGTCTCATTTCGATTCGCTGGTTCGCTTTAATAATTTGAAAAAGGGGGAGGGGTTGGGGAGCAGGGGTTGTGGTGGGTGGGGGTGGGGGGGGGGTGGATGTGCGGACAGGAGAACGTTAGGTTGCGGATTGTGTGTATATGTGTGTGGGGGGGGGGGTGTGCGCGTGTTGGATGCAGTGGTGGGGGGGGGGGGGCGGGGGGGGGGATAGAGTGAGAGATGGAATGCGTTATAAAATTCCGTTGTGTATTGTAATGTTTCACTTATAGGTTTTTTGAGCCTCGCACATGTATATTCATAAAGGGATTCGGCGCATTAGAAATGTGTTTGCTATTATTAAAAGCGGCCAAGGGACTTAAGCGATGACCCGAACCGCCCGATATATAGCCATATGCTGCCTTTGTGTCCCAATTGTGAGCCGGTTTGGCCTAGCGGTGAGGCGTTAGGCTGGTAAGCAGAGGGACCTCGGTTCGAATCCGCTTCGGCTCTCCTTTCTCTTAAAAAATTGTGGTCTGTGGACACTGTCTTTGATTTTTTCCCTCACTTTGAAACATTAAAATGACTCTCATCACCGCCCATCTTAATGCAGGAGTCATTCTGTGGTGAATTGCGATAGGTATATAATCCCCCTCTCCCCCCCGTACCCCCCCCGTCCCTAATAACCCTTGCGGTTTTGTGGACGTTAAGCTCATTTACTTACTTACTTATTCTTACCTTACCTTCACTTACTCTTAATCCCAGTCCTAATAGACCCCTTTCACCTAACCTTTAGCGCATGCACAATGGACTGGCGCACCCCGGTTGCCGGAAGTAGGGGGGAAGGCGTCAACATGGTTGCTGGCCGAGCGCATAATTATCTGTATTTCCCTAGTACTAGCAGTAATGAAAATCTCTCATTTCACGGCCCAGAGTTCAGGAGCTGTGTGAAAGTCGAGGTGGCCGTCCTGGGCTCCCCGTCCTAATGAGCCGTATGGTTTCTGTGGACATAAAGCAGCATTGAACCATGCGCACGCACTGGTCATAGTTTGTCCTAATAATATGTTAACCCGACATCCGAGGACATTAGGCACCACATCGTCTTCACGGCCCTCTCCCGTCCCTAATAAGCCCTTGGCTATGTAGCTTCAGTGGATGTTAAGGAACACTAAAGAAGAATTTCACGACGACGTGACAGGATGGGCGGAAAAGATAATGAGCTAGTTCACCACTGGTCGAATAATTGTGTGATTTTTGTGGACGTACGAATTTCACGAAGACGTGACAAGCTGGGCGGAAAAAGAAAAAAAAGATTGCCGAGTAATGAACTAGTTCACTATTAGTCGAATGTGTGATTTTTGTGGATGTTAAGCAATGTAAAAAAGAATTTCACGAAGACGTGACAAGCTGGGGGGAAAAAAATGATTGCCGAGTAAAGAACTAGTTCACCATTGGTCGAATATGTGGCTTCTGTGGACGTTAAGCAACATAAATGAAGAATTTCACGACGACAAAATGGCGGAAAAGATGATTGCCGTGCAATCAAGTAGTGCACGACTGGTCGAATAAATGCCGGGAATTCCGAGGAACGTCTGTCCTTTAGTTTCTCAATTGGAAACAACAAGGCAAAGCGTCACGTTCCCCTGGGAATCATCCCCAACCCGTTATCAAGTTTTGTTTTGTTTTGTGCCCCCCCCCCCCCCCCCCCTCCCCAACCTTGTCCCACCTTACACCAGTGTACTGTGCATTTAATTATTTGAGTATATATCACAGTTGTTAAATTAACTGCGTATATTTGAAACGTAAAATTACCACACGCAAAATAGTGTATGATATTTCTAGCTTTTAAGGTGTTTTTAAGCATAGTATGTAAACTTACTTTAGTCGGAGAGATAGAGGGAGGGAGGTATGGAGTGGCGGGAAGCGGGGGGCCGGGGGGGGGGGGGGTGGGGGGGGGGGTCTATTCGCACCCAGTTTCACCTCAAAAGGGTTCAACGGGTCCATCTCAAGCTCTTGACACAGCGTTGACGCCAGACCCAGAAACCCACAGACAGACAGACATTCTTCTTTATTCATAAGATGAAGGCAGCGTCTTGCTGTCCTCTGTACATAGCCGCCTTCTTCTCTCTGTATGCCATAGCTACAGCTTATTAATTTTGGCATCTGGAACGAATTGATGCTTATTTCGCCAGACTACAGAATTCTGCACTGCCTCTGACACGTCAACATTGACTTCTGGTTCAAAGTCTTAAATTCTCCTTCCTCGTGGTCTTTCTCATTCCATGCCGTCGGTTGGGTGGTGGTGGGTGTTATGAGCTGACCGGCCGCCTGTTAGGGTGTATGCGTAAGTAGTCATAATCTATATTTATAGGTGCGTGCTGTCTGTCTGCTTGTAGAGTGCATCGCTTTTAGTAACAGTGTAGGCATCGACAATTTCCTCTGGCATTGTCATGATTTACTATTATTATTATTATTATTATTATTATTATTATTATTATTATTATTAATATTATTATTAACGGAAACGGTAATAGTAGTATTAGAAAGGTAGTATTAAAAAATAGTAGTAAAAAATGTAGTGTAGTAGTAGTAGTAGTAGTAGTAGTAGCATCATCATTTTTTCCCGTATGTATTGCTGCTGTTGTTATTTGGGGGCATCCCTCCTGTTGAACTCGCCCTGAATATGGTTGACTGGGCGTTAAAAAAAAAAAATCCATTTTCAAATTCCGTACTTATAAACTCTTCCGTATGAGGGTGAACAAAGAAAAAAGCTAAGAAGGAAAAGAAGAAGAAGAAGAAGAAGAAGAAGAAGAAGAAGAAGAAGAAGAAGAAGAAGAAGAAGAAGAGGAGTTAGCTAGTTAGTAATTTTATTTTAATATCCCGTCAGCCATACAGGGTCACCTCAGGACAGTCAAACTCAGGTCATGACCAAATGCACATTTCAAAACTCTTCTGATATACACAGACCCTTTGTCAAGAAGAAGAAGAAGAGGAGGAGGAGGAGGAGGAGGAGGAGGAAGATAAGAAGGATAAGAAGAAGAAAGATAAAGAAGGAGGTTGTAGCAAAACAGAGACAAATCGCTGCATTACTGTTCAAGAATTAACGCTTTAACTGCCAAGGCTGGGAAGTAAGCGTAGCTTGTGAATACAGCTGTCAGGGAACTGCAGTGTTCGGAATTGAAAACAAGAAAACTTTAGCTCTTCTCACAAGGAAGAAAAGGGAGACAAAATCACACTTTTGTTGTTGTTTTCAATTAACATCATGCAATCGGTAAAAAAAACCCAGAAGCGTTGAACAAAGCACGTATCAGTTATTTCCGATATAATTACAACGTTAATGTGCAGAAATGTTTTCACTTTCGCCCCTCTGCTGTTCTAAACACAGACGCTGCAGGCCACGATTTCCCCGTTAAAGGCAAATTGATATCAGTTACGGAGAGCTGGACGGGGATGGGGGGGGGGGGAGGAAGATATAGCGAGGAGATTTATGTGCTGAAAGATCCAATGGCTCTGTATTTCAAGATCATGTCTCAGCCAACGTGTTTAGCGAATATCATTTTGAACGGAAACTGCTTCCGTTATTTTAAATCGATTCCCTGTAAACATACACCACCACGTTCCTGTGCGCTTGTTCTGCCATTGTCTCCAGTAGGGAAGTTGGCCCGTCTTTTTTCTTTTCTTGTCTTTTTATATCCCCGATATTACCCGGGGTATTTTCCGGGTTTTTCAAAAAGTTCAGAAAAAATCACTTAAATTTTTTTCATGGACATACATGTATACAAGAATGTAGCTGGGGGGGGGGGGGGAGAGAGAGAGAGAGAGAGAGAGAGAGAGAGAGAGAGAGAGAGAGAGAGAGATGAGGGAGAGAGAACCTTGCTGCACCTAGGGGAGAGGAAACTTTCAAAGCATCGGACCTGTGATCTGGAACTCTCTTCCTACCTGTATCAGGCATTCGTCCTCACTCTCTTCTTATATGTCAAAACTAAAAACCCCAAATCTTGTCTTCTGCATTCCATCTGTACTTTTTTTTTCTTCCCCAAAATTTTACCAACCCCCACCAGTAAT
>JABMCL010000603.1:100000-102500 GCA_018857735.1 Alviniconcha marisindica
CCTTTTAGAGGCATTTGGCGGGTTTCAACGCCTTTTCACTTTAGGGAAAGGGCAAACCCCTCAACATATTAAGGGGGCTCAAAAAAAGATGACGAAAGGTTGTTGTGTGTGTTTTTTTTTTTTTTTTTTGGGGTTTTTGTTTTTAAAACAATTGTAATTTTGTTTCGAGGGGTTTGGGGGTTTTTTTTTTTTTTTGTGGGTTTTTTTGTTTTTTTTTTTTGTGGTTTTTTTTTTTTTTTTTTTTTTTTTGGTTTGTAGCCCTTTTTGGGGGGGGGGGGGAAGAAAAGAAAGAAAAAAGAAAGAAGAGAAGAGAGAGACAGACAGACAGACAGACAGACAGACAGACAGACAGACAGACAGACAGACAGACAGGCGGAGCGGACAGGAAGACAGCCAGACAGAAACAAACTAGATCATTCTTTTTTGAGACGTTTCTGACTAACGCACCCCCTTGCCGATAGTGGGCTACTGTCGATGTCTATATCCGGTACAAGGAGCATTATGGCTAAATCCAGAATATGCAATGATGAAAAAGCCTGCATAACGCAAGATCAAACAGCCAGCTAAGGCACGCGCTTTGCAGAAATCACGCCGACAAATCGCTCGATCGTCGTGCTCTTGCTTAGCGGAAACCCAGCAACGGCAGCTGCAACATCAGAGGACTAGCTGTAGCTGCACCCAAAGGTGGGTCCCTTGACACAGACCTGTAGACCCTCATTGTTGGTTGAGTGTTGCATTACGTCCACAGAAACCGTAGGCTTATTAGGGTCGGGAGCCCAGGACGGCCACCTCGACTTTCACATAGCTCCTGAGCTCTGAGATACTAGAGTTTAGTGTAGCTTTACGCCCACAGAAACCGTAGGATTATTAGGGACGGGGAGCCCAGGACGTCCACCTCGACTTTCACACAGCTCCTGAGCTCGTAGACCCACACTCCGAGCATTGCTTTCCGACACCTCCCTCCAAACTCTGACAGAACTAGTTAGGTCACTGAAGGGGCACTCTTTATCTTCGCGCGGCAGTGCTGTACACCGACGCTGTGGAGGCAACAGACAGCTAGGGTTAGTACACGGGTGGTAGTGGAAGTGGTGGTGATAGTAGCCGAGTTCAGGACTGTGTGAAAGTCGAGGTGGTCGTCCTGGGCTCCCCGTCCTAATGAGCCTTATGGTTTCTGTGGACGTGTAAAGCAACACTGAACCATGCACACGCACTGGTCACAGTTTGTCCCTAATATGCCAACCGACATCCGAGGACATTTAGCTCCACATCATCATCATCGTCATCCTCGGTGGTGGTAGTGGCGCAACACGACTGTCTACCTAGGCATGTGCGCGTGTCCCAAGCGTAACGTAGCCGAAGTCGCACGGATGTCACAGATCGCTGCCCGTTCACACAGATGAGTAAGTTGAGAAGGTTCATCTAGTCGCCAACTTTACAAATTACAGTCTTTTGCGACTGGTCAAGTAGCTGTTATGCTCGTAAAACTGACAACAAACACGCACCCCTGCAGCTGGTTACTTCAGTTGCACTACGGACCGCCATTTTGGTTTCGGATGAAATCGATAGGGTTGCATCGTAAAGCTAAAACAGCAATAAAATCAACAAAAACAACCCAACTTACAGTCGCACACAAGCATGCGATGCTAATCTACAATGAAAAGTATAAGTTTAATGTTTACATTGCAAAATAAAGTGGAAGAGCGCAGCAGTAGACGAAAACTTGAGCCATGTGGTAAACAATCCTCGTAACCTCTGACCTGTGACCTGTGATCCGCACACAAATCGCCGACGTCACAAGAGAAAATAGTTCCCAAGACACTACCATTACCTCTACCACCCGTGTACTAACCCTCTCTAATATAGATAGGATGGGCAGGGAAACTGGGCTGGAGGGACGGGGGAGAGGGAGGTGGTAGGAATTTAGCTCAAGATGATCCACGTGCGTCCGGGAACAAGAACCTTGGATCTTGCAACGACATCAGCAAGTCCTCGAGCAAAGACCTTGGGCAACATCAGCATGTCCTCGAGCAAAGACCTTGGGCAACATCAGCATGTCTTCAAGCAAAGTCCTTGGGCAACATCAGCATGTCCTCGAGCAAAGACCTTGGGCAACATCAGCATGTCTTCAAGCAAAGTCCTTGGGCAACATCAGCATGTCCGCGGGCAAAGACCTTGGGCAACATCAGCATGTCCTCAAGCAAAGTCCTTGGGCAACATCAGCATGTCCTCGAGCAAAGACCTTGGACAACATCAGCAAGTCCTCAAGCAAAGACCTTGGACAAAAACAACAACAACAAAACATAAACAAATATTAATGTATTTCTCTTCAAAAACTGCTTGTGATTTGCGGACATTGTCTATGCTGGGTTATTTTGCTGTTTCTATAGTCCAACAAACTCATAGGCGAAAATTTGGAATACAAGTTTTTAAACCGACACACAGATATGATAGCGCACACACAATGCCAATAAAGAGCACACGTACGCTCTCTCTCTCTCTC
>JABMCL010000603.1:105000-107500 GCA_018857735.1 Alviniconcha marisindica
AAGAAGAAGAAGAAAAGCAGGAAGAAGAAGAAGAAAAAGAAAAAGAAAAGAAAGAAAGAAAAAAGAAAAAAAATCTAAAAAAATCGCCCTACGCTCAGTCGGCCATACGCTACGAAAAGATGAGACCTCATTCAAAAGCCATTTTCAAGACGATCTCCTTCCTCTTGACAGACGCCTCGTCATGTTCGATTTTGCGCTTGCTGTCGCTTTGCGTCCTCCGCGGTGAAATTGTTGGTCGTAGGATCGCGTGCTAATTAATTAAGCGATATCACGCTTTGCATGCTGCTAAACGAGCTGAGCGTTCGACCGTATCAAAGGTACGCACATACTGTAATAGATTAAAACACTTCAAAATGTTCCGAGACTAAAGCAGCATGTGATGGTTGCTTTTCCCATCAGTTTGTCTGCCAGGTACTTTCCTTTCGCCCTGGCATACCCATGGCAGCAGCTTCTTAATGAACACCTCAATGAAAAAAGCGGTCTCAATGGCACAGGTCTGATTCTGATGGCTATTATATTGTCCCCGAAGAAGACTGTCTCCCATTGCACAGACTTGCTTCCAAAGGGCACATCCGCGAAGAAGACCGCTGCTTACTGGTCGTCGTTCAATTGTCAAATGAACCGGCCATTTTATAAAAGCAAACACACACACAAAAATCAAACAGCGAAACAAACCAAAACGGGCACGCGCGCGCATTACATTACCCATACCTGTGTTAAATACCTGTGACCTAAATCTTCCCACCGCTACAAATTATGCGATATTCTCAACAGTTCACGAATTCATCATTCGCACAAACCCCTTTGGTGTTTTAAACCGAGACGCAACCGAACCGTAACCAAAGCGCTGTGTTTCCTCTCTGTCTCCTTACTCCTTTTTCTCCTTCCCGCTTTTCATTTCCTCCCCTCCCCCCCCCCTCCGCCCCCCCCTCCCCCCCGCCCCACCCACCACCACCACCCCGCCCTCCCTCTCCTTCTCTCTGAAAATCTAGTTACAATGTTAGCCTATCCACCACAGCATATGCATCTTATTTAGAGCGTTTCATATAAATTTATTTGTTTCATGCTCCTCCCCAAATACTGTGTTATTGTATGTTGGTACGCTTTTATTAATACGAGAGAGGAGAGAGAGAGAGAGAGAGAGAGAGAGAGAGAGAGAGAGAGAGAGAGAGAGAGAGAGGAACTTGAACTTGAACTCGAAAACTTTATTTTACAAGGAGAGAGAGAGAGAGAGAGAGAGAGAGAGAGAGAGAGAGAGAGAGAGAGAGAGAGAGATGTTTAAAACAACAGAATTAAATAAAAACGTCCTTGTTACAGTAATCACAACAAAACGGCATAGTCATGTCCTTTCCACTGCGCCACTCAGGTGTGCCCTGGGAACCTTCAGCGGCCATAGCGGAGGAGAAAGGAAGTACCGTAAAGCCAGATCGATGTCGCAAACATGAACTCTCCGCGAGCCAAGGGCGATAAACAAGTAACCTGCCGTCACCTAGAGTCATTCGTCAGACGAAGAGTTATCGTTTCCTAGCATTACGCGCAGTGATTTATCAGCGCGTGCTGCGCTCATTAAACACTGCGCCGCTTATTACACAGCGCGCGCCGAGGTAATCGACTATTATCCTGCCGCGGGATAAAGTAGTTCCCGGGCGACTGATTCCCCAAATAGCAGATCTGCTTCCGCAATGAAAGTAAATCCCTACAGACGTGTCTTTTGTCGCCTGGTTGTATAAGTGAACGCTGGTGCAAATCTCTCCCGCTTCAGTACCAAGCAGCTCATCATTTTCCCCGCGCTGCTGGATCCCGGAAAAGCATGGCCCGGATCACTAGTGATGGTTTTTAAAATAGGCTATAAACGGCATGGACCTTAACGACCGACTGAGCTCAGGAGCTGTGTGGAAGTCGAGGTGGCCGTCCTTTGCTCCCAGACCCTAATAATCCGTACGGTCTCCGTGGACGTAAAGCAACACTGAAGTTGAACAGCTCTAGGCAGAGTTCAGGAGCTCTGTGGAAGTCGAGGTGGACGTCCTTTGCTCCCAGTCCCTAATAATCCGTACGGTCTCTGTGGACGTAAAGCAACACTTCGACCAATGACCGACAAAGCTCAGGAGCTGTGTGGAAGTCGAGGTGGCCGTCCTTTGCTCCCCGTCCCTTATAATCCGTACGGTCTCTGTGGACGTAAAACAACAGTGAACTGAACTGAACGACAGTCAGCGTACCGGTTTGCTGAGCACCGGTTTGTGGAGTACCGGTCTGGCAGCTTTGTCACAGTATTTTTTTTATATTTTTTTTTTGTCACAGCGATTTTTTTATTTCTTTATTATTATTTTATTGGGGCGGCGGGGGGGGGGGGGGGGGGGGGGGGTCCCCGAGTGTCGGTTTACCTATTTCCGAAGGCAGACAGCGTGCACAAATTTCCTCAGATCGATTCCGCCTCGCTCTCTTTAGAAAGGTTGTGGTTTGGGAAAACTGTCTTGTGACTTTGTCCCTCACAATTATTTAC
>JABMCL010000603.1:120000-122500 GCA_018857735.1 Alviniconcha marisindica
CAAAGCTCGTAACCGAGATCATGTTTCACCACTCCTCTCCCAATCTCAAACCCTTCACTGGCTGCCTATCCAGGCACGCGTTGGTATAAATTATCAACTCTTTGTCGCCCCCTTTTTCCCAAAAGGGTTTTGGTTTTGTGGGCCTGTCTTGTGATTTTTTCCACCACTTCCTACTGAAAAAATTAAAATGGCTCTCATCGCTCCCCTCTTAATGCAGGAATATTTGTGGTGACAGTGAGGATAGGAAAAAATCTCCCCTTCCCCCTACCCCCCCCCCCCCCCATCTCCCCCTCCCTAATAACCCCATGGTTTTGTGGAAACCAATGTTTACATATTCCCCCTTTGGAGCCGGTTTGGTCTGGTAGGCTTTTTTGGGTGGTGAAACCCCGGTTTGAATCTCTTCGGCTCTCTTTTTTTCAAAATTGGGTTGTGGCCGGTCTTTGACTTTGTCCCCCCAAATGAAAAAGAAACATGGCTCTATCCTGCCCGTCTTTAAAGCAAAATCATTAAGGGGGTGACGGTGTGGCGACAGGTATTCTCCCCCTTCCCCCCCCCTCCATCCCCAAAGGGGCAACCCCATCATCATCATCATCACCTCCACACCCCTTTTCTCGTCCCAAATAAGCCTTGTAGATTTTTTTGGACGTTAAACACCCTGTTTTCTTTAACCCCTTTTTCAGAGCTCAGGAGCTTTTTGAACAGGAGATGGGCCTAGGCCCCGTTCCCCCTTTCCCCTTTTTTTCCCCCCCTAATAAGCCTTGGGGTTTTTGTGGACGTAAAACAAAAGAAGAATACAGGAGACGAGCCAGGAGTTGTGTGAACAGGGGGGTGGGCCCCGGTCTCATTCCTTCTCCCGTTCTTCCCCCGTCCCTAATAAGCCTTGCGGTTTTTGGATAAAACCCCGAAAGAAGAAGGTACGGAGTCGAGCTCAGGAGCTGTGTGAATAGGGAGGTAGGGCTGGGCTCTCGTTCCCTCTCCCGTTCTTCATCAGCCTCTAACGAGCCGTATGTTTTTTTTTTTTTGGACGAACTCACCACGAAAAAAAAAAAAGGAAAAATCCTTTTCCCCTATACAGCCCCTGTGTATCTGTCTGATCTTTTTCATGCGTGCACTCCACAAGAGAGTTTCTTCTGACCAAGGACTTACGCATTCCACTTTAAAACCAAAACACTTGGGCTTGCCCCCCTCCCCCCCTACTGCTCCTTCTGTTTGGAATCGCCTCCCTTGTAAACTAAGACACAGTGAGTCGTACAGCCACGTACTGCATCTAAAACCGTCATAAAAAAACGGTTTTAGAGGGCCTCTGTGGACGTGAAGCAACATTGAACTTGAACAGTTTTAGAGCTATACCTGAATCGTGTTTTAGTTTCTTTGTTCGTTTGATATTTGTATTGTTTCTGTGGACGTTAAGCAGAATGTTTACTGAGACAGGCCGAGGTCTGGGAAGCGGCAGGACAGCCATATAACGTATGGCGGCTTACTAGCGTCACAAGACAATAGTAATTATGTGCACATTGTGTGAACAATCGCAAGTGGCTTGCGTCTCAGAAGATATGACGTGTTGAGAAGCTTGAAACACTATCAGCGTGAAAAAACACACACCCAAATACAGCACACCGTCGATCCCCTGGGGGCGAGGTAGGCCTAGAAAGACGAAGACCTTGATGATCTGACGTCGTAACGACGACAAAGGGCCATCGTCATGAAATCAGACACGGAACGCAAGCACAAAACCCCCAACAAACACGAGCAGTAAGCATACAGTATCTGGCTTACCGGGGTTTGTTCCAAAAAGGGGCGGTGCCACCCTATCTGCCTTTTCCCAAAAGACCCAGCTATAAGTCAGATACATGATGAGGGAATTCTGGGAAAAGAAATGTACAGAAATTTGAGGTCATTACTTACGTGATAGATCTTATCTCCGCGTCCCTTTTTTAGCCTATTTTGGGGTTTGTCCGCCTGGCTCGGTTTTTTTTGGGTAATCCCTCTAATATTTTTTCTTTTCTTTTTTCCCGTTTTCGCCTGTAAATTCAAATGACAAACAAAAATCATGAAACAAACGAAATCCGAGAATCAACGCAACACAGGCAATAAAAAAACACTTCTGACGATTGCGTTTGAATTGCTACGGTGTGTTTTTGTTTGTCTGTCTGTGTGTCTGTCTGTGTGTGTGTCTGTGTGTGTCTGTGTGTGTCTGTGTGTGTGTGTGTGTCAGATCTTTCTCCTTGTTGTGTCTCCGTCTCTCTGCTCTGTCTCTCATTCATAATCACTGCATGCCCTGCTTTCTCTAAACAGACCAGAAAGCCTGGGTTTCTCTCATCTCTAACCCCCTCACACCCCACCATCCCGGACCTCCCTTTGGGGATGACCCTGTGTGAATCCTTTTTCCCCCCCCCCCCTGTTTGCTGTCTCCCCTCCTTGTTGTTGTTCTCTCTGTCTGTCTGTCTGTTGTCTGTCTTCTCTCTTTGTGTGTGTGTGTGTGTGTGTGTGTGGTGTGTGT
>JABMCL010000603.1:132500-140000 GCA_018857735.1 Alviniconcha marisindica
GTCTGCTAAGTGTATATCTCCCTTTTTGTGTATAGGAACGATGATAACTTTGGCCCAGTCACTTGGATAAATGCCTTTTGTCAAAAATTGTATTAAATAGTTTGGACATGAACAATATCACATCTTTTCCACCCGTTTTTAACATCTCTGCATGTATGTGATCAAGACCACAAGCTTTTCCGGACTTGAGGTTTGTAACAGCTTTCTGAACCTCTCTACACTTATCTCTTGGGTTTAGAGAGTGGTTTTCTCTTCTGATACATCCTGTTCTTGTACATTCGACTCGTCCACTGTTTCGTTAGCTGTGTGACCGAGTATACTTTTAAAATGATCATACCAAAAATTTATATCAATTCTATCACTTGCATTACTTTTTTTCTCTCCCCCAAGACTCTTCAGTTCTTTCCAAAATACTGATGCATTTTTCAGGCTAGTGGCTAGAAGTGCTGCTTTATTTCTTTTGAACTCTTTTTTCTTTATTCTAGTCAGGCGCCTGTAGCTTTTGTTCGAATCTGCATAATCTTTCCGGTCTTCTGGTTTTCTTGTTTTCCGAAATTTTCGCATTTTTTCCTTAATTTCTCTTTTCGCTTCTCTGCATTCAGTGTCAAACCATGCAGCACCTTCGGTATGCTTGTTCATGTGTCAGTTTCTAACTATACACTGACTAGCTAAAATTAAACACTCAACAAAATCACTGAGAGCACCATCTACATCATGCTCTAATTTCGCTTTGGCTGCTTCGAGTGTTTTTTGTACTTTGTTACATCATGCAGGTCCATAACACACTTTTCAATGAGCGCCACGCCATAACCGTGCTGCGTTATTTTCCAGTAGTTCGAGTCATACGGTGGCAGACATGCAGCGATAAACATTACATCCTTATCTGTTCCAAGTAAAACCTTCTTCATTCGTAATACTACCACATTGTCCACATCCACGTGCATTCGCTCCACGAACGGTAAAAACTGTTTCCTTACAAGTACCAACAGAGAGAGAGAGAGAGAGAGAGAAAGGGACAGAGACAGAGACAGACTGAGACGGACAGAGACAGAGACAGAGACAGACAGACAGACAGAGAGGCGTCTGTTTATTTCTCAGTTATGTTCAAAGTTGTTACCGTAACGACACCACGAGCGTGTCTAGGTAACACAGACGATCGAAGCTTAGGTGTCAAACGTACAGAAGCAAACGAATTGCGATTTTCAGCCGAGAAAACGAATCAAAAAACAACTCTGTCAAACTAGAGCGACTTCTTTGTATTCTCTCTGCGTTCTGCGCAAAGGAGTGTTAAGACCTTCCGCATAGCAAAGAGCAACAAAACCAAATAGGCGATATCTGATTAGGTGAATGCTCTGCAAAACACTGGAGGGCGAGAGGTGTGCGAACACACACACACACACACACGCACGCACGCACGCACACACACGCACGCACGCACCACACACACACACACACACACACACACACACGCGAGCACGCACGCGTGCGCTCTCTCTCTCTCTCTCTCTCTCTCTCTCTCTCTCTCTCTCTCTCTCTCTCTCTCTTTAACTGTGATGTTTCTGCATACTTGTAAGCACAGTATGTAACTGAAGTGATCAATTTATAATTATATAATTATTGTGTGTGTGTGTGTGTGTGTGTGTGTGTGTGTGTGTGTGTGTGTGTGTGTGTGTGTGTGTGAGAGAGAGAGAGAGAGAGAGAGAGAGAGAGAGAGAGAGAGAGAGAGAGAGAGAGAGAGAGTGTGTATTTGTGTGTGTGTGTGTGTGTGGTTTGTGTGTCTGTGTGTGTCCGTGTATCTGTCTGTCGTATACTCGTGCTTACTTGTATTAAAGTTTTCAAGTTCTAACTTCCATGCATAAATCTGTCCTTCGCTCGCTGGAGAGGGTGAGGGTGAACAACAACAATAAAACAAGTTGGGAGAATACTCCTCATCCCATGGCCAATTATCGTGTGTCAGCGGCTTTCGAAAAGCCGGCTGACATAGACGTTACAGGGGAAAAGCCAACAGACACGTTACAGATATGATCTGGTTGCTTGTTTGGGTTTGATTGATTTGCTTGTCCCCTTTGTTATTTACCCAAACCACACAGTCGATCTCTCTTGATATAGGCTCTACTGATAGCTTCATTCCGTCTCTAGTGATGCCTCACAAGAAAGCATCATTATTGAATTGTTGCTAGTTGTTTTGCAACAAGAACACAGAGAGAGAGAGAGAGAGAGAGAGAGAGAGAGAAGAGAGAGAGAGAGAGAGAGAGAGAGAGAGAGACAGACAGACAAGAGACAGACAGACAGACAGACAGACAGACAGACAGGCAGACAGACAGACACAGACAGATACAGAGACAGAGAGAGACAGAGAGACAGAGAGACACAGACACAGACACAGAGACACAGACACACGGACACAGAGAGAGAGAGAGAGAGAGAGAGAGAGAGAGAGAGAGAGAGAGAGAGAGAGAGAGAGAGAGAGAGGAGAGAGAGAGAGAGAGATTGATTGATTGATTGATTGATTGAACTTTATTTCTCAACGGTGAAGATATTAGCACAAAGGCCGACTCACATATCTGCCGTTGCTACAGTACTACTAATAACCAAGACATTCACAGTTAAATATTATTACAGAAGGCTATAGACAAATACAGCATCAGTAAAAATTTAAACAACAATTAATAAAATAATAATAATAAGAACAACAACAACACATATAAAACCAGACAGCGATTGCAACGGAAATGAAAAAAATAGCAGTGAAAAAGAACTGGAGCAAAAAACACAGTTAAACACACACACACACACACACACACACACACACACACACACACACACAACACACACACACACACACACACACACACACAAACCAAAAAAAACTGGGTAATTTACAAAGAGAGCAGGGGAAGGGGATGGATAAAATTAAGCTTAAGAAAAACGACAATATCAACAAGGAAAAAGAAATGGATACTAAATTAGTACATACAAATAAACAAACAAAAAATATACACACACACACACACACAAAAAGACGCACACACAACTACAACAAAAATATAAACAAATTAATAAGTAAAAGATATAGAAGGAATATATACATATACACACATTCATGTATATACACAAACATGTATGCACATATTACACACACACATACACGCGCGCGCGCGCGCGCGCCGCGCACCCTCCTCCACATACACACACATACATAGCAATGATGTGGCAATGAATATTCTAATAGCACTGCGATGATAACAATAAAACTACCACACATTCATGTATATACACAAACATGTATGCACATATTACACACACACACACACAGAGCTGGTATACAATCAAGACAAGAAATGTACCTCACCATCCAAGGAAAATATATCCATATATTTAAAACATAATTGCACGCACACGCCTGGGCGTGCGCACACACTTATACATAAACACATAAAATGCCAGGTGTATCAAACATTAGGAAACTAAATACTGTACGGTTCAAGACTGAAAACTTATATGTTACATTCAGTACGAAAATGTTGAAGAGCTTTAGATTTGAATGTGCTCAAATGAGCATGCTATTTTAAGACTTCTAGGTAGCGCATTCAACAAACGGATCCAGAATAAGCAAAACTCGTCTTATAAATGTCAATTCTTGTTTGGGCAAAATAAGAATGCTGTTCCGTGAACTATGGTCGTTGCGCGCTCCAGTGCGGACAAGCTGTCTCAGATATTGGGGTGATTTGTTATGGATAACTTATGCACTAAGATACATTTATTACACTGAAGATGCTCTTTTAAAGGTAATGGACCATATGAAATGTGCCCTCGTCCAGTTAGCATTGGCGAAGCAGCACAAAGAACTTTGACTGCACGTTTGTGTACAGCTTTAAGTTTTTTGATATGTACATCACTGCAGCCATCCCATACATTAGAGACATAATTAATTCTGGACATAATGTGAGCGTGAAAAAACGTATTACAAGCTTCACTGTTACAAAAGTGTCTGAGGCGAGAGAGCAGATATACATTTTTAGGCAACAGCGTTAGTAATACTAAGAGAGAGAGAGAGAGAGAGAGAGAGAGAGAGAGAGAGAGAGAGAGAGAGAGAGAGAGAGAGAGAGAGAGAGAGAGAGAGAGACAGAGACGAGACAGAGACAGACAGACAGACAGACAGACAGACAGGCAGACTGACAGAAAGGCAGGCAGGCAGCAGGCAGGCAGGCAGACAGACAGACAGGCAGAGGGAGAGAAGTTTAATTTCCAAACCATTCAGTTTAGGTTATTTGGATCTGTCTCACGAGTCCCTGTTGTAATACTACTGATTAAGAGAACACACACACACACACACACACACACACACACACACACACACACACACAACACACACACACACACACACTCGCAGAGAGAGAGAGAGAGAGAGAGAGAGAGAGAGAGAGAGAGAGAGAGAGAGAGAGAGAGAGAGAGAGAGAGAGAGAGAGAGAGAGAGAGAGAGAGGCAGGCAGGCAGGCAGGCAGGCAGAGGGAGAGTAGTTTAATTTCCAAAACATTCAGTTTAGGTTATTTAGACCTGTCTCACAAGTCCCTGCTATAATACTACTGATTAAGAGAACACACACACACACACACACACACACACACATACACACTCGCAGAGAGAGAGAGAGAGAGAAGAGAGAGAGAGAGAGAGAGAGAGAGAGAGAGAGAGAGAATGTTGCCGTGAGGCCTTTGAAGTCAAAACCCAGCTAGGTAAGTTAGAAAACCGATGTCGGATGTTTTTACTGTTGAAGCATTCAACATTCAGAATTTGAAACAGAACGAGGGCCAGAGCACGCATGCAGAATCAACACACAAGGGAGTTAATTAGCGCTCGAAAGACGTCACACAAACACAACAACAAAGACCTGAGTCGCCTATGTTAACTCTCACTTGGCATGCGAGTAAATACAAGGTACATAAACTCCACCAGAGGCACCTACTCGATCAATATGTATGTTGTATTCACTCGCATGCCAAGTGAGAGTTAACGTAAACCAGAGGCACCTACTCGATCAATATGTATGTTGCATTTACTCGCATGCCAAGTGAGAGTTAACGTAGACCAGAGGCACCTACTCGATCAATATGTATGTTGTATTTACTCGCATGCCAAGTGAGAGTTAACGTAGGCGACTCAGGTCTCTGTGTTGTTTTTGGTTTTGTTTTCCGTGTGACATCTTTCGAGCGCTAATTAACCCCCTTGCGTGCTGATTGTACATTCAGATTCACGAATGCTACTTTTGTGTTAGCAGTGCACTCACCAACAGGCCGTTCTCCTGAAAAGAATGAGTGGCTTCTTGTTCTTTACTTTCTGTCTGTGTCGCGCTGGTCTCCTCACCTGTCACAGTATCTTGTCAGGTATCTTATCACAATATCACCTGTCACTCGTTTACATCTGATGTTGTCGACACTCAACCCCTGCAGGCGTTTAAGAACAGGCTGGATGGGATTTGCCAAACAAGAAGTTTTTTTCACTGAGTTTGCCGCCTATCCACGCAGTGACCTCAGTGTTTGAAAGTTAAGATAGAATAGTTTGGCTGGCAAAGACCAGATAAAGGCTTCAATTCAGTTCAATTCAATTCAAAAACTTTAATCATCCCACAAGGGGCAATTTTGCTGTAGTCGATCAATATATATGTTGTATTTACTCGCATGCCAAGTGAGAGTTAACGTACGCTCTCCATTTTCAGTGTGGCAGCTAAAGCACGTGCTATTCCTCCTCTGCCTCCAAGTGAGAGTTAACGTACGTTTTTAATCTAAGTAAATCTGATGACCATATCATATCACATATCATATCATCTTCAAACGTCTCGCTGTCACTATAGGGTCACCGGCGTACCAATGGCAACATAATCAATGTCCATGTTCGCAAAACCTAGCGAGCTCCAACAGGGGTAAAAAAAAAAAGAAGAAAAAAAGCTCAAGAGCTGTGTGAAAGTCAAGGTGGCCGTCTTGGGATCCCGTCCCTAATAAGCCTACGGTTTCTGTGGACGTAAAGCAACACTCAACCAGGGGTTCAACCCCAATCCTCTGTTGGACACTTGGCCTCAGTCACAACTTCTTTCCGAGTACGCTCTCCATTTTCAGTGTGGCAGCTAGTGCACGTGCTATTCTCTGCCTCCTCAACCGAACCGATGAACTCTGGGGGCCGAGGTCACTGGACGGGTCTCCGATTGGTCGACCGTTCTATGTTGACACTGCCTGCACGTGCTGGACACAGATGACCTGTCAGCCGCTCGACTGGGGCCGCTGTGTGGTTTATGTGTTCACTGTGTGTAACATTAGATGGCAACGTCTGTGTTTTCGGCCCGAGGCGTGTTACTGAAACGAAATTTAGTGTTCATTAATTTGACCTGATTTTATGCCACCGAACTTTAGCATGGGGTGTGCGGTGGATACCTACCGTAATGCATGGCCGGGACTTTTAACGCGCCAGCTTTGTTGGCAGTCCTTCACACACACACACACATACACACACACATAAACACACAACAACAACAACAAGAACAACAACAAAGACAGCGAGGCGTTTGGAGGAAAGGTAACTCCAGTCAACCATGGCTATGTTAGCCGCGATGGCCCTTTTTCGCTCTACGGAGTACAGGCGAGATCAAGAGGAGGGAGGTGAGCTGGACTCTCACGAAGAAGTTGGACACTGTTGGGGTCCAGGCGAGATCAAGAGGAGGGAGGTGGTGCTGGACACTCAAGTTAGCCCAGAAGAGATCAAGAATAGTTAGGTGAAGCTGGGCTTGAGAGTTGGCCTTCTTTTGCATCAGTTGTTTCTCAACAGCGGAGCTACGGACATTATCTTTGTGACTCTGTTCCGCACAGCAGTTGAGCCGGCAATTGCGTGGTACGTACACTATCCGCTACACAGTGGGGACCGGACACTGCCGTAACATTTTTGTTGTTCTGGCGGCGGTCCACGGCATCCTTGGTCTTCCGGGTTAGCGCCTGCGATTGAGCCTTCACTCTCTCGTCCCCTTCTCCCCTTGTCCCCGTCCCTAATAAACATTCTCGTTTCTGTGGACGTAAAGCAACATAATTCCCTTTTCGCTCTGCTGGTCAGATGTGGAATGGAACGGAACCCGGGATCGACCTCTGAACTGACTTGCATCTCGGCAGACTGAGGTGTTGAGAAGATTGAGACACTACCTGCGGGCACAAAGCCAAGGGCATCAGACCATCGATCGCCTGGAGGAGATAGGCGTGGAAAGACGAAGCACTAGACGATCTTCCTTGAAAGGACGAGAGAGGACCATAATCAGTCAGACGAACATTGGAACCGTTTCGAAGGCAACGTTGGGGAAACTGCTGAGAGACGGGGTGGAACGCATATGGGCTTTTCCGAACGCATAGATACCACCTTGAACTGAACTGAACTGAACTGAACTATGGACAATGTGTAAACCGTATTGAAACCAGACTGTCACGAACAGAGCGACAATCCAGGCTTCTGACAATGGAGGTGAGG
>JABMCL010000603.1:145000-150000 GCA_018857735.1 Alviniconcha marisindica
TATGTATATATTCCTTCTATATCTTTTACTTATTAATTTGCTTATATTTTTGTTGTAGTTGTTGTGTGTGTGTGTTTTTGTTGTTGTTGTTGTGTGTGTGTTTTTTGTTGTTGTTTTTGTGTTCTTTTTTAATTTGTTTAATTTTATGTACTAATTTAGTATCCGTTTCTTTTTCCTTGTTGATATTGTCGTTTTTCTTAAGCTTAATTTCATCCCTCCCCTTCCCTTGCTTTCTCTGTAAATTACCCAGTTTGTGTGTGTGTGTTTTTGTGTGTGTGTGCGTGTGTGTGTGTGTGTGTGTGTGTGTGTGTGTGTGTGTGTGTGTGTGTGTGTGTGTGTGTGTGTGTGTGTGTGTGTGTGTGTTTAACTGTGTTTTAGACTTTTTTTCTCCAGTTGTTTTTCACTGCTATTTTTTCGTTTCCGTTGCAATTGCTGTCTGGTTTTATATGTGGTGTTGTTGTTATTATTATTATTATTTTATTAATTTTATTTTTATTTTTACTGATGCTGTATTTGTCTACAGCCTTCTGTAATAATATTTCACTGTGAATGTTTTGGTTATTAGTCGTACTGTAGCAACGGCAGATATGTGAGTCGGCCTTTGTGCTAATATCTTCACCGTTGAGAAATAAAGTTCAATCAATCAATCAATCAATCTCTCTCTCTCTCTCTCTCTCTCTCTCTCTCTCTCTCTCTCTCTCTCTCTCTCTCTCTCTCTCTCTCTCTCTCTCTCTCTCTCTCACACACACACACACACACACACACACACACACACACACACACACACACATACATACATACATACATACATGCACGCACACACACCACACACACACACACACAACACGCACGCACACACACACACATGCACGACACACACACACACACACACACACACACACACACACACACACACACACACACACACACCACACACACGGCACATTCACACACGACGCACATACACACACACACACACACACACACACACACACACACACACACACACACACACACACACACACACACACACAACGTGCACATCACACACCACCACACAACACACACACCACACACACACACACCCACACACACACACACACACACACACGACACCAGCACGCAAGCCGCAAACACGCAACACCAACACACACACACACACACACACACACACACACACACACACACACACACACACACACACACACACACACACACACACACGCACGCACACACACCAGCAAACGCGTTACTGGTATTTGCACTGGCGTTGAGAATCGTGCCAAGTTTAGGATCTCCGTTCATTCAACTCGTCAGACATCGTCCCCGATCCATAGAACCGCGATGCTATCGTGACGTCAAACTCCATGCATGCGTTGCATGCTCTATCCATATTAAGGACTCATTAGTCATCTCACATTCCAGAACCCGGAGAAAAGGAATGCAAGGTGAATGTCTAATCAAGAATCAGCTTGATGAAGTCAGTGACAGAACTCAGGCGGGACCGCGCCGAGGTGCTCTATCTGGAATGTCAATCATCAAATCAAAAACAAGTAAGTAAACATGGCGCTTAAGGGGGGGGGGGGGGGGGGGGGGATGGAGATGTGGGAAACGGGATAACTATCGCTACACTGTCACCACCGGAATGACCTGCATTATGATGGGCGGCGATGAGAGCCATTTTAATGTTTCATTAATTGTGAGGGACAAAGTCACAAGACCGTGTTCACAAACCACAACTTTTGAAGAGAAAGGAGAGCCGAAGCGGTATCGAACCGAGGTCCTTCCGCTAGCAATTTCAGCGACTCAGTTTGGTTTACAGCCTCTGTTTTTTTTCCCCCCTTAAGCGCATTGCACACATAAATATATACTTACACAGAGAAAAAGGCAACGGCATAATGACACTTTAATAAGTATACGTTATTATTCACGCAAAGCAGAATAAAAACAACAAACAAAAACCGCACACATACGCACGCATGCACGCAAGTATAAGTTAAGTATATGAATAATCGCATCTACGACTATTATCACTGACTGTAACCGTTATGTCGGGGTAATATGTTTCTCGTCTTAATTATAATTATTATCATCTCAATATTACTTTGTATGATTTCTGATCAGTAGTAGCTCCCTTTCGGGTGTGTGTGTGTGTGTGTGTGTGTGTGTGTGTGTGTGTGTGTGTGTGTGTGTGTGTGTGTGTGTGTGCACGTGCGTGCGTGCGTGCGTGTGTGCGTGCGTCCGTGTGTGTGATAAATGCATTGAATCTTGAAAGTATACATGTACATCTAAACAATTTGTAAGCGTTCAGGGCATGTGCAGGTTACCCGCTCTAAGCACCCATTACTATTATTATTATTATCATACAGTTGTAGATGCAAGCTACCAATCGTTGCGTTCACCGTGATGTGACAGTTCCGTGGCTGACGGGGAGCAAGAAAACCAACAATCAATGCATTGTTGCATAGCACGACTCGTCGATGCAGGTCTGGTTATCAGAATACGAAAGCATTCTTGACAGTCGGCGTCCGTGATTGCATCGACCTCAGTCATCTAATATCCGCTTGGAGCCTAGGCTTGGGTGTGTTCTGATGAAGTGTTTGCACAGATAATCTGCATTCCCCTCACATTCTTATTCCCGTCCTTGTCTCAAACACGTCATTAGCACGATTCGAAGATGCCAGTGTCAACCTTGCCCAGGTCCCAACCCTGCTCACGACGGAAGCAGTTTCCAGACAGAAAATTCTAAGCGAGGAGGGAGGAGGAGGGAAAAGCTGACAACAGCATGTGTGGTTAGCGATTGCTAGACCGTATAGGGGTGAATGCGAATGGCCGCATGTGTGTGCTGATCAAAGAACGGACCTGAACAAGACCGATGTGTGTTCGGCATTTTAAGTGACGTGCAGATCAGGGGCATTTTACTCAGCTGGCTGCAATGTCTTGCCAAGATTGTCGAAGCGATCCCAGGAAGGCAGAGAAGGTGGGGGTTGGGGACAAACTCCAAACACTGGTTTACGACATCCTTCCTCCAACCACTGCCGTATTTAGTTACGTCATAGGGTCAAGAAAACTGTCAGCTAACGAGCAGTTTTTCGTTGGTGCTCAAACAGTAGTAAGTTTGTTACAAACAATTCAAATAAAAACAAGGCGTGTCATTTATAGCCGCCAACAAAGTTTACACCAGCACAAATAAAATCACAGTCGTTTGAATCGAGATAGAACTCTGTTTTTTTCTACCCAGGGTGGATGCGTCTCATGTTTAAGTGGGTGCTTGGGCGCTAGGTTGCTTCTACAGTCTTATCAATACTCAAAACTTTTGGAGGGCGCTGACCGCGTCGGTGGACAGCTGCGCGGAGATAAAGATCGAGTGCCCCTTCAGTGGGGTAACCAAATCTGGCAGAGCTTGGAGGAAGGTGCCGGAAAGCGATGCTCGGAGTGTGGGTTGGGGGCACACTCCGAGCATCTGCCTCATACACAAAACGTATACGGGTACATATATATATTTATTGTCCGGTGACGTGGAAATGCATACAATCCAGGAATTTGTCTTCGTCACGTTCCATTGATATACATGAGTAGTAACGATGAGTTGGGTAAATCTCGTGCAAGTGAGTTTTTTGTTTGTTTTCCTTTTGTTTTGTTCAATGTTGCCAAGCACATTAATGTGGGGCGTTTATTCAGAAACATGCATCCATCATTACAGTATTCTCCTCGCTCATTAATTCACGCGTCGTTATAGGATTCCACATGCACATTCTGCACTATGTCTCTTCCCCTTGGTCACAGTATAGACATTTTCGTTTGTCACAGTTAGTTGCTAATTGGATTTTAACGTCCTGTCAACTCGTGCAAGTCTAGGTTCTAATTAATTATAGACCACGTGAGTGAGTGGGTGAAGTAACTAATGAGTTTGAGTGATGTTAGACTGTCATGCATTCATATTGTAAATGATTCATTGACAGTTAGATTGAGTGATTCATATACTGATCGCTTGATTTATCGGTTAACTCGATCATTAATGGAAATGGTGCGTAGCAATACGTAGTCTTCTCGAAGGTCGATTTCGTCGATTAAACGGGCAGGAGGAATAATCATTTCGTCTGGGAATGAAAAGTTCAGAGACAAAAATACATTTCCAGGGTGCTCAACCGGCCTTCATCCTCATAACCACAAAGGTCAAGATCTCATTCCAGAAAGGGCCGTAAATCTTGAGCCGCACATTTGCAAAGCTTTAATAATTCCGGGAGTGTATTCTATTCTTCTGAAGAAACGAAAACGACGGAGAAAACAACAACCAAAAACGCAACAGTAAAATCAGCTGACATTAATTCAATTTAGTAGTGTCTTTTACTGTGGGTTGCGTTCCATTTAGGCCAACGTTTTCCTCATTTAGGTATGTCACAAATACGGGTTGGAAAACTAATGATTCACTGTTGTGCATGGAAACTGTTGGGTGTGTGTGTGTGTGTGTGTGTTGTGTGTGTGTGTGTGTGTGTGTGTGAGAGAGAGAGAGAGAGAGAGAGAGAGAGAGAGAGAGAGAGAGAGAGAGAGAGTGTGTGTGTTTTGGGGTGGGGGAGGGGGCGGGAGGGGGATTCCATTGTTTACCGATCTGAGCAAGAGCACTGCCAATTTTTGTTCATTTTGTTCCCCTTTTACATCGTATGCTGTATTGCAGACCCTCGCGAATGAATGAAGAAGATCGGCCCCACTTTTAGATTACAAACTGAATGTTTCCAGTTTTATTGTCAGTGACAGAGTGCTTACTAACAACAATGAAAAAGCGGATAGAGGATATGTAAAAGCTTTTATTAGAACCCATGTGTCTATAGGCCTCCATCCCCGTTTAAAGTCTCGGAAGAAGAATATTCTCTCGAGATTCCTTTGTTGAGCTCCTTCGCCCTAAAAACAAAACAAACAAAAAAACGTCATTGTTGACTGGGCGTTAAGTCACCTGTATCTTTCCGTGCCTCGTTGAGTAAGTAAGTAAGTAAGTAAATTGG
>JABMCL010000603.1:160000-170000 GCA_018857735.1 Alviniconcha marisindica
GGGGAAATCCCAATCTATTTTTAGATCACTACAATCAGTCTTTAAATTGGGGCATTTCAAAAAGGCCAAAGCATAAATTAATGCTACAGAAAAAAGTTTACCCGAAACAATAAAAATATTTGCCAAAAATCGCTTTTTAGCCAAACTTGTGTGGGCTAGTTTCTTTAGCCTGTTCCAAGCACACCAGAAGTGTAGACGGGGAGGGTATTACTTTATCCTTCCCAGCCTAAACTTCTCGTGTACTTGGTGCAGGTAAAACGAACATGATCAGCAGTAACAGTTATGTGATTGAACGTGCCGTTGATTTTATATCGAGTTTATAAGGTAGCATATTTGGACACCATAACTCTTGTTTTACGAGCTGATTATTACGTTCTGCACCCTTTTCCCTGCGATTCATTTTGACGTCACCAGAGTGTTTTGGGCGTCACGGATAGAACACCAGAAGCTCTCAGTTTTGCGTACAGGTCACGGAAGAACTGCGTGCGGAATGCAATGTTTTCTCTCTCTCTCTCTCTCTCTCTCTCTCTCTCTCTCTCTCTCTCTCTCTCTCTCTCTCTCTCTCTCTCTCTCTCTCTCTCTCTCTCTCTCTCTCTCTCTCAGACGTTCTGTGTTTAAAAAGCGTCTTACGTTTCATATGCTATCTCTCTTAGGTGTTACGTGAAACCATGATCATAGATATATATCTCTCTCCATGTGCTGCTCCAACCTGTGTTGTGCTGCTTCAGACAGCCCATACATTTTGTGTGTCTGTGCTCTATGTGCATGTAGTTTTCGACGACAAACATTTTCTTAATCGTATGTGCGTGCGCACGTGTATGTGTTTACCGCAGAACAAGCAAAGCTTTATATGTATATATTTTATTTATTTTTTATGCTCATTATCGACTTGTTTCTCGGTTTACTGGTGTCCATTTCAACATGGTTTGTATGAATGTACATGTACTCAACATACTGTAGCTCATTGTATCCTTAGTTAATAGTAGTTTCTCTCATGGGCGAGGGCTGGATTTAAAAAGACCTCGAGTCTTCTCCACTACCGTCGCAAAATAAAGTTTATTCATTCATTCATTCAGTCATTCTCTCTCCCAGGTGTTGGAGAGGAACAATGCTCCTGAAATGTCACTTTTGGTTTGGATGGAATTCAAATTACCCAGACCTCAATTATTGTGCGTAGATGACCCGAGGCAATTCCAACCCTGTTTTCTCTTCTCTACATTTTGCCGTCGCTGAACCATATACGTCGCCTTCCTCTCCCCCCCCCCCCCCCCCCCCCCCCCCCAACCTCCCCCCCCCCTTCTCCCGCAACCCCCGCCCAGCCACCACCACCCCACCACGTTTGTTCGATTACTGAGATTAAATTCTTTTGGGTGTGAGGTTTCATGAATAGTTCAGTCCATGAAGGATCGAATTGACGATATATGTTTAAAAAGTTGCCCGTCCGATTAAAACAAATTGTGGTAAAACTATCCGTTGCTTGGAGTTGTATTTCACACAGGCGCGCTGAAAGAGGATGGAGTGATGGAGGGCGGTGGTGGTGGAGATGTTGAGAGAAAAGAGATGATGGGGGTGGGGGGTGGGGGGGGGGAGACGGACGGGGAGAGAGAGAGAGAGAGAGAGAGAGAGAGAGAGAGAGAGAGAGAGAGAGAGAGAGAGAGAGAGAGAGAGAGAACGTTGAACGCAGAATGTTTTATTGATTAGGCCTTGGGCCCATTTCAGTGGAGGTTTGCACATGTCAGAGTCTACTAAGGTGAATTCTACTTGTATACATGTACAAACATGCATGCATACTAAAAGCATACGTGTACATATACATATGGTAATGAGCTGTGAGTCTCAGTCATTTAAGCATTTCCAATGGCAAACGCTTTCATGATATAAACAGCAAGACGTAACAAAAGAACCTTACTTGTTGTAGCAAGCAGGGGCGCTAACTTGAAGCTGTAAGGGCTAGTGAAATGTTTCTTGGGTATGCACTGTTCTCTAATTTCTGCATATTTCGGACAGACGAGAATGATGTGGACTTCAGTTTTCACATCACTTTTACATAAAGGGCAAAAATAGTCAACAGTTGTAGCAGCTTTACGATAGCGTAGTTTGTGTGTCCTTAGTGGCGACACACAGAGTCTTAATCTGATCAAGAAGTTTCTCGCTTTAATGTGATTAAATGTTTACAAATAACGGGTACCGTCCTGCAAATAAATGTGCTCTTTCAATGGATGTATGATCTGCATCTAGCCCCCACACTTCTGAACCGTAATTTAACATAGACTGAATCTGTGTATCAAACAGTTTGAAGAATATTGATGGGGATCTCTCTCCTAGCGACCATAGCAATCTGAAGATACAAATGACCCCTTTCTTAGCTCGCTGTGACATGTCGTTTAGTGCATGAGAACAGGAAAACCGGGTAGAAAAATATATCCCCAAATACTTGTACATATTCACAATTTCCATTGGAGTGTCGCCATATTTCCATTTTTCACGCAGGGCTATATGTCCGCCATTTCCAAATACAACGAATTTTGATTTGTCCATGTTTACAAAAAGGCTAAGGCAGTTTGCAGTATCAAAAAGGACATTCAACTGGTTTTGTAGACCACATACAGTATCAGAAACCAAGATCACATCGTCAGCAAACAGGAGAATGAAAATTGCAGTCAAGTCAGGGATCAGCTGTATGTCTTCCTCGTTGCATTATTTCGTTGGCTAATTCATTAATAAAGAGAGAAAACAAAAATGGGCTACATATTCCCCTTGCTTGAGACCTTTGGGACACATACATGATTCAATAAAATCATTTCCAGCCCGTACTTTGCTCTTAACAACATTGTACATATTTACTAACGCTTGGTACATTTAATTTTAATTTTACACCATTCTTTCTCAGAATTGTCCATAATTTTGTTCGAATAACAGAATCAAAAGTCTTCATAAAGCCAATAAATGCAACATACAATTTCTTATGGCATAGCAACTGCTTTTGGATCAAGGCTAACAGTGTGAAGAGGTGGTCAGTTGTGCTATAAGTCTTGCGAAAACCAGCTTGGGTCTCACTTAGCAAACTGTTGTCGTCTATCCAACATGTAAGTCTTTTGTTTAAAATGTAACTGTAAAATTTACTGCAAATGCTCCAAAGAGATATGCCTCTGTAATTGTCAGGGATTTCAGGGTCACCTTTCTTAAACAGCGGCTGAATAATCGCTTCCGACCAATTGTCAGGATATAAACAGATGGAAAAATCTTGTTAAAATATCGGACTAAAAAGGGGACAACATGTGTAGCAGGATTTTTGAAAAATTCTCCAATGATCAAATCTGGTCCTGCTGCCTTTCCATTTTTTTTAACATTCTTATTGCTTCATAGACTTCACCTTCAGTAATATCGCATTCCAGTGCAGTAATGTCATCATTTTCGCTGTCACCATTTTTTATGAGAGAGAGAGAGAGAGAGAGAGAGAGAGAGAGAGAGAGAGAGAGAGAGAGAGAGAGAGAGAGAGAGAGAGAGAGAGAGAGAGAGAGAGACTGACAAACAGGAAACAGATAGACAGACATACAGACAGACACAGACAGACAGACAGACAGACAGAGATAGAGAGTCTTGCTCTTTCTCTTTTACCTTGTGCGTTTTCTGTCGCCGTTTTTCTTCTGATTTTTTTCTTCAGATTTGTTGTTGTTTATTTTTGTTTTTGAATTTCTCTCTCTCTCTCTCTCCTCTCTCTCTCTCTCTCTCTCTCTCTCTCTCTCTCTCTCTTTGTGGTATAGCCGTGATTATTTGGATTTGTAGTATAGCAAGGACTGACTGTTCTCTGTCTGTCTGTGTCTGTGTCTGTATCTGTCTCTGTCTGTCTGTCTGTCTGTCTGTCTCTCTCTCTCTCTCTCTCTCTCTCTCTCTCTCTCTCTCTCTCTCTCTCTCTCTCTCTCTCTCCGGTTAGCAGGTGGATGAGGAACTTCGACCAGTCGTACGGAGGAGCAGAGGCGAGGGAGGTCCATCCGCTGCAGCAGCTTCCTCCCTACGCGCCTGCCCCCCACGGGTGGGGCGGACAGGACTATCAGCGCTACACTGCCTGGGGAGATGAGGACTTTCGTCACAGCGCCAACGGCAGAACCTAGTCGATCGATCATACACAGGACCACGCAAACTCCGATGTACCAGCAACAGTCGAATAGCGGGACTACTGTAACACAACGGGCAACAACCGTGTGATGCCGGACTCCGTTTAGACTCCACACAAACAACGGCCATGAAAATGACGTTGTGGTAGATCCAGAGGAGGCCTGTGTCACGTGTTATTGTTAAGTTAACATGGTGCTTAACGTCTGTATAAACCATAAGGTTTATTAGAGAAGGGGGGAGGGGGTATGGAGGTGTGTGTGGGGGTGGGTGGGGGGGGGGGGGGATTATATACCTATCGCTACACTGTCACCACCAGAACCACTTCTGCATTAAGGTGGGCAGCGATGCGAGCCTTTTTAATGTTTCATTAATTGTGAGGACAAAGTCACAAGACAGTGTCCACAGACCACAACTTTTGAAGAGAAAGGAGAGCCGAAGCGGATTCCAACCGAGGTCCCTCTGCTTACCAGCCTAACACCTTACCGCTAGGCCAAACCTACTCACATGTGTTAGTAAGTAAGTAAACATGGTGCTTAACGTCCACAGAAACCGTACGGCTTATTAGGGACGGGGAGAATGGGGGGAAGGGGGTATGGAGGTGGGAGGAGAGGGAGATTATATACCTATCGCTACACTGTCACCACCAGAATGACTTCTGCATTAAGATGGGCAGCGATGAGAGCCATTTTAATGTTTCAGTAGGAAGTGATGGACAAAGTCACAAGACCGTGTTCACAAACTACAATCTTTTTGAAGAGAAAGGAGAGCCGAAGCGGTATCGAACCGAAGTCTTACCGCTAGGCCAAACCGGCTCACTCACATGTGTTGTTGTTGATCGCCTTTATATACTCCGCTCTCGAGTAGACTCACTGCACTCGCATGTGATTCTACATGAGAGACTAGCTTTTTATAGTGCGTTTTTTGTTTTGTTTGTTTTTTATCCACCGAAGTGGTGTACTTACAGCGCTGGCATGGCTGGTGCCACATGAAACTGCTGGCATCTCAGCGCGTTCTGTATATACCATACAACCATACACCATGTCACTTAATGCAAAGCCACAAACGTAAAGTGGCAGAATGAACGGTATTTGTACGCGGTAACACGAGGGTGGAACGGATACCGAAATAAGAGTCAGCACAGAAAGTTCACCGTGGAGAAGAAAATTCTCCCGCCGCTCCTGCTGGGGTTCGAACCGGCGACCTTTCAATCACGAGTCCGGCGCTCTAACCACTGAGCTATCGCCGCTCCCCCAGATCCTCGTACATGTGTGTGGAAACCACACTCCGAGCATCGCTTTCCGGCTCCTTCCTCCAAAGGAAGGTTGTGGTAAACCAGTGCTTGAAGTTGTAGTTTGTGTGGAAAATCCTGCCCAACCGCACACCTACGGCGCACAGCGAGGCGACAGTTAACGCACCGGGCAACAGTGACACTACAGCATCACGGCAAGCACACATGGAGATCAGGGCCAGCAGTTGCCAATGAAGAGTCCCAACAGGAACAGACCCAAACAGCCAGCACACAACTACACGTGGACGGTGATGAAGTAGAGTTTCATGTCCTCGGATGTCGGTTGACATATTAGGGACACATTGTGACCAATGCCGAAGCACGGTTCAGTATTGCTTTACGTCCACGGAAACCATAGGGTTCGTTAGGACGGAAAGCCCAGGACGGTCATCTTGACTTTCACACGGCTCCTGAACTCTGACTACACGTGGAAGTGCTGGAAGGTATATATCCCAACTGGGAAAGCCCATACCCGGTGAGCCGGTTTGGCCTAGCGGTAGGGCGTTAGGCTGGTAAGCAGAAGGACCTGGGTTCGATACCGCTTCGGCTCTCCTTTCTCCTCTCAAAAGGTTGTGCTTGTGGATATGCACTGTCGTATGATTTTGTACCTCACAATTAATTGAAACCTTAAGATGGCTCTCATCGCTGCCCATCCTAATGCAGGAGTCATTCTGGTGGTGACAGTGGAGCGATATGTGTGTAATCTACCCCCCCCCCCCTCTCCACCCCCCGTCCCTCCCTCCATGTCCCCTGTGAACGGTAAGCACCATGGTTACTGTACCCCACACCGGAATCACCGACAGTCTGTGACGCAGTGAATACACTGACCGCGATACTGCGTATGCACACAGCCACCTCTGCCTGAGCACGACACTGGTGTTCACGACACTGACGGCCCTGATAATTATGTCTAAAGCCCGTTCTTAATTGAGAGAACTGTTTGTTCGCCGAACATACTTCGGACATTTCGACAAACTATAACTCATTTCTTATTTGAACTTTTAGTTCGCCGAACATGGTTCGGACAGTTCGACGAACTATACTTCGTTCTTAACTGGGTTATAATGAGATGAAAGCTTTGGCCCGAACTTGCGGCAGAAGCGCAGCAGGCAGCATGAGCCAAATTGCGGCCTAAGTCAAGTCAATATACTTTAATTATTCCTCACAGGGTAATTCAATTAACTGCTGTATCATTCTGGATCCCAGAGACAAAGTTGCATCTCCCACAAGTCTATAAATAGGTCAATAATATTCCCTCCGAAGCGAGTGAAGTATCGACACCGACATCCATTTTTTTCCTTTTTTCCTCATCCTCTCTTTGCTCTCAACCAATTACAGGCAGGGTTCGCCGAACTGGGCAAATATTCCCAGGACATGTTGAGAGAAACCTTTCGGACCCCGAATATAGTTTCGTCGCAGTTCGACGAAATCCCGAACTAGTTTCGTGAAGCGAAAGTTCACCCAATTAAGAACCAACTCTGTTCGCCGAACTTTTTTTAGGTTCAACGAATAACCCGAAATATTTTCGCGAAGCAAATGTTCGCCCAATTAAGAACGGGCTTAAGCCACGCGATGCCGTCGATGGTGTGATTCTGTCGTGCGAATAAAATCGCAGCATGTGGCATGTCCTCAGAGTTTTCGTCCGCGGGTCGAAAGCACGTCGCAGAATTTTACAGCATGTTCTATTGCCACGAGAGAATGGTCAGACACTGACCAGTCAGCGCAGGGTCACGTGGAGCTGGCGGAGCGGTCATTCGATCAAAATGACGGACACACGCGCACGGCTGTCATTACTCGTTGTCTGAAACTTTTCTGTTGATTGGATTATACCAAGGCTGTGGAATGTGGCGGACAAGGACTACATGGACAGGACCATCAACGCATCCATCAAGGCTGTGTCAACAGAGGGGAGAGAGCTGCACGTGCAGAATGGAACTTCCGCATTCCCCTGCAGGCGGTAAGCTCACGGCCACTTACCCGATTGAGACCGCAGTCAGTCAGTCGCAGTCAGGCGGGTAAAAAACATCAGCTGACCATTGCTGGGAGTGTCAACAAAGTTACAGCGAGATGAGCGAGGTCACTATTACAACAACAGGAAAAATCACGAACTTGCAAGAAAAGATCAGTGCCTAGGACTTTGGCCGGGCTCATATCAGCAGCACAGTGACCTCTGCGACACGTAAGTTGTCTTATATATACAGGGCTCCCATTAGCAACTATTTTTAGGAGGTCCCTGGGACTCCCTGCTGCAACTTTTAGAGGGTCCCTGGGCAGTTTTAAAGAGTCAAGTCTAACATGAAATGGCAGATGTGCAGAAGTACTCTGCTTTGCATATGATGCTTTATGTCCTTGCTGCAGCTCAGTTATGGGTTCTGTCAGATAATGTCAGTATTAGAAGTACACTTTCAGGCATGATAGCTGATTATAGCAGTAATAGGCTTATTCAAAAAGGCCTGTTATCGTAGTTCTTTCTCCATGTCAGTAGTACTCTGGTGGTTGGCAACCCTGCCAACTCTTTAGATGTACTTTAGTAGCATCCATTGGTCAGTATGAAAAGGATTTTTAAGTAGCAGGGTAAGAAAGCAAAATGTGTGGCATCAAACACAAGACCATCATATCATATTTTTTATCTGAATGTCAAACAAGTTAGAGTAACGCTCTGAATCGGTGAAACAGATCAAAAACAAACAGAGAATAAAGGGAGAAAGCCCTCGTCTTTGCAAACTGCTAATGGAGAACAGGGTACTACAAATAGCTAAGTCTGATTGTTGCCTCCCTTGATTACTATGGTGCCACTTTGAACACATTTAGTGTAGAAACTCCACTGATTTTTTTATATTTTTTTTGACAGCTGAAAATTCACAACAAAATATTGTCATGTTGGAAGCTTTCACATTGACAGCTTGTACAGAGATCTCTACTTAATCCTTAGTTTCTTTGCATGATTGTTTTATCTAAAAAAGAAAAGAAAAAGGAAGAAAAAAAAGAGGAAATAGAAGCAGAAGACCAAAATGCCTCACAATGTAGGGCGTATAAATTACTGACATACATCGTTTGATATCTTGGTGTTAGGTGTTTGCTGGTGTATTTGTGTCTGAGCACTGATGTTGAAATAACCTGTGTAGTACCTCATGAAGTTTGGGAGAATGACTGTGTTCTTGTCAGTAGCAAAGACAGAATAAGGTAGCTGTTGGTTTTGAAACAGAAGATGTGGTACGAATAGTTCACATGACCCATTTCTATCATTTTGGGAACAGGAGGTCTGGACTTTAAAAACACACACACCATAACCTGGCATTTTTTGAGTGCGTCCGGTGGCACCCTCTAGGCGAAAGTTTAGTGCGTCCTTTTCATTTATAGTGCATAGGGGACGCACATGGTTAATGTATCTTGCATTTACTCGCATGTCAGGTGAGAGTTACGGTAGGCGACTCAGGTCTTTGTAGTGTTTGTGTGACGTCTTCCGAACGCTAATTAACTCCCCTGCATGTTGACTCAACAATAGTGAAAGTTTGACACGCCTTTATGAACTTGATGTTCGTTCATATATTGCAAACTTTGACTTTGTTTTGCTTGTTGAGACTTCTTCGGGTAAGTAACTTTATGTTTTACGCCCAGTCAACCATTACGGTTATAATTATCAGGGCCAGAAACTTTTTCGAACACATTTCCTTCTTTGTTGTTTCCGTTATATGATTGATTGATTTTTAATTTAAAAAAATATATCCCCCTTCTCGTGCCTGGTGTGACGTTGGCAGATACTCCCACGGCGAGTCTTTCGGGTGGTGTACGCGGCACTGCCTGTAAGGAAAGAATTGAGTCGTTTCGTCGACCGGATCCACACATAATTTGACAATGTTATCATCTTAAACTTTCCAAGGAGCTTATGGGAACCGAGAGTGAAGTGGTATTACTAGGGTCATATACTCCTCCTGCCAACTCTGTGTACTACCTGTGCGTAAAACACCAAGTTACTTAATACTTACTGTGTCAGAGTCAGACAAAGAAACAGCTGTTACTAAATGGTGTTATAGAGACTGTGAGTGATCTTCCCTTGATTGTGTTTGGTGATGTAAATGCTAGAGCTGGTTCTGAGAATGCCTCGGAGACAAGCTATGAGTGTAAAACCTTTGATATTTGTTGTTGTTGATGATGATCGCTTTTTATATTTTTGCACCGAACGATGGAAGCAGACTTGATAAATCGACCATGCGCGTTTCCAAGGATAAGGAATGAACGAGTTTGGGAAGGGATTGCTTCATATGCGTGCCCAGTTCAATATCTCACCGTCTTCACCGGCACAACAGGAGACGACGAGTGTGGAAAGTTTACTTGCATTTCGACATCTGGTTGCAGCGTAATTGATCGCTTTATTGTATCAAGACATTCTTCTTCATATGCCGATTTCGCTGCATGTTGGTGACAAGATTCAATCGAAGCATGTTCCGGGTTGCCAGTCTATTACCGTATGTGCATGTGCATGTGTACGTGTGCTTTTTGTATGCATGCGTGTGTGCATACTTTATGTATTCAGGAAGAGTTTACCTTTTAGACTCTAGCATGTACAAATCTCCGCTAAATGGGACAATGGTTTAA
>JABMCL010000603.1:175000-180000 GCA_018857735.1 Alviniconcha marisindica
GAAAAACCTCCGTAGCACCTTAACACAACCACGCACCCCCCACCCCCAACCCCCTCATTTTACTCTGTAGACCAGTGCTTGCAATACAGATGCCGGTATCATCGTTTATCACATCACTGAAAGTGGATTTACTGTTGATGGTGGTGTGTGTGTGTGTGTGTGTGTGTGTGTGTGTGTGTGTGTGTGTGGTGTGTGTGTGTGTGTGTGTGTGTGTGAGTGAATGCAGCATTGCTACTGTGATTTATGATCTGATCAACATTTTTTTCTCTTTTGTTTTTCTTCTTCTTCTTCTCTCCCCCCCCCCCCCCCCCCTCCCCCACGTACCACTGAACCATGTTATGTTTTCGTGATTTACAAATAATTGCGAGATACGTCAACACCATTTTTGCTATGTATACATCTTATTTATTCATTGTCATTTCAAAGTATTTTCAATGATTTTGCTGTTCCTGTATGTTTATTACTATTAATAGTGGTAGTATTATATTTTATTTGTTTATATATTGTTTATCCTGTTTAAATATTAATCGAGTTTGTAAAACATTTTTATTTTTATTTTTATATAATTTTTCTCCAGTTTTCACTTATTCGACAGCTTAGCAAGGACTAGTTGTTAGCAAGTCTAAATGAACCTAAACTACAATCCTTGGAAAATAAAGTTTTCGAGTTCGAGTTCGAGTTCTCTCGCTCTCTCAAAGTATTTTCACTGATTTTGCTGTTCATGTATGTTTATTACTATTCATAGGGGTAGTGTTATATTTTATTTGTTTGTATATTGTTTATCATGTTTAAATATTAATCGAGTTTGTAAAGTTTTGTTGTTTTTTGTTTTCATATAATTGTTTCTTCATGTTTCACTTATTCAGTAGTTTAGCAAGGACTAGTTGTTAGACAGGTCTAAATGAACCTAAACTACAATCCTTGGAAAATAAAGTTTTCGAGTTCGAGTTCGAGTTTCCTCTCTCTCTCTCTCTCTCTCTCTCTCTCTCTCTCTCTCTCTCTCTCTCTCTCTCTCTCTCTCTCTCTCTGCGTCTTTGTTTCTCCCTGCCTAGTCCCTGCTCTTTAATTCTTACTGTCATTTTCTCTGTTTCTCAATTTGTCTGTCGTGCCTAGTCTGTCTCTTTCCCTTTCTCTCTCCCCAATCTATGTTTGTCGCCTCCCCCCCCCCCCCCCCCCCCCCCCCCCCCCACACCACCACCACCATCACCATCATACTCTTTTAGCACGCCTTCTGCAAGCACACGTATGTGATGTCTCATTTCGAGGTTCCTTGTCAGAATTCTTTGATCTTCTTCTCATTGCCCCGTTGTCTTTTTTATGCTGCATCTCTTTCTCTCCCCCATCTATATTTGTCTGCCTTACCTACACACACCCCGCCCAACCCCCCACCCCTCCTCTCCTCCCACACACACACTCTTTTAGTACCACTTCTGTAAGCAAATGATACTTGATATGTGATCTCGACGTTCCGTGTCAGGATCCTTTGATCCTCATCTCATTGCCTCCTTTCCTTTTTTATGTTTTATCTCTACCTGAGTAACAAAAGTATATATAAAAAAATGCTGCTACAACGAGTGCTCACTTGAAGGCTATGGAAAGATTCAGCCAGCATATTATTAACAAATAGGTCAAGATTTTTTCCCCTCTCCAATCCTTTCGTTGTGGAAACAATAATCAATGAAATGATAATTATTTGTAAGGCAAAGGTTTTATATGGCGAGTTCTAAATGTCTTGTATAGTTGTATGATGCTAAAATAAAACGGACTCTTACTAGTCCTTCGAATACTAAACACAATTGTTGTTTTCTTCTTCTTGTTGTTTTTCTTCTTCTTCTTCTTCTTCTTCTTCTTCTTCTTAATCTCAATGTTGTAGTACTATTGTTCAGATTACCATTTGCAGTGTGATTGTCGTCTACATTCCTCTTAATAATATTAAGAAAACTATTTATGAAGCGCAGAGACTATTCAAACCGCGCGCGCGCGCGGCGCGCAGAGAGAGAGAGAGAGAGAGAGAGAGAGAGAGAGAGAGAGAGAGAGAGAGAGAGAGAGACAGACAGACAGACAGACAGACAGACAGACAGACAGACAGACAGACAGACAGAGGGAAAATTGCATGACTATACAAAACTGTGTTTATACACACAACTTAAATGGACAAAGAAACAGAGACTTGAGACGGAGGAAAACAACAGCGCTCTTTTGATTAGCTGTCTCTCGGTCTCAGGCCTGTTGCCGTGTCTGTATTGGAATTGTTGCACACGTTCGCTTTCTAGCTGTTCAGCTTGCTCTTCTTCCATCTGTTCATGATGTCGTCCTCCCTGATGTGCATGCTGTTCATTATCAGAATGTGAGGGATGTTCTTGCTATCGCGTGCATCTGCTGCGATTTTTGGCGTGGTTCTCTCTCTCTCTCTCTCTCTCTCTCTCTCTCTCTCTCTCTCTCTCTCTCTCTCTCTCTCTCTCTCTTAAAAAAAGAAAAAAAGAAAAAAAAGTTCTTTCATTTGCTGCTGTGCCTATAATCATTCCTATTGTTGGGGCATGCTTTGCAGAAAGACATGCAAGCTCGCGGTAAAACAGCTAATTTGATGCACTATGAAGAGTGAAAACTAAATTCAGCCATTTCTTTTCTCTTCACAGTCAGATGGACAAAATGAAAGGTCCTGAAATGAATTTCAGCGGTTATTCACCGTTATAACCACTATACCAGCAACTCCTATACCAGGGGGAAGCCATTAATCCTCAAGACTGAAATATCAGCGGTTACGCAGTGTTATGACGAACGTTGATCCTGTAGCCTACCAGGTGCCTGGTAGTCGTTAATCCTGTAGTCTGAATTTTCAGCGGCTGTTGCTCTTATATCAGGTGGCTGAAACACATGAATCCTGTCGACTGAATTGTCAGTGGCTGTTGCTCTTATAGCAGGTGGCTGAAACACATGAATCCTGTAGTCTGAATTTTCAGCGGCAGTTGCTCTTATATCAGGTGGCTGAAACACATTCATCCTGTCGACTGAATTGTCAGCTACTGTTGCTCTTATATCAGGTGGCTGAAACACATTCATCCTGTCGACTGAATTGTCAGCGGCTGTTGCTCTTATAGCAGGTGGCTGAAACACATGAATCCTGTCGACTGAATTTTCAGCGGCTGTACCCAGTGTCATGAAGACTTTTGCTATTATATCAGGTGGCTGAAAGCCGTTAATCGTGTAGACTGAATTTTTAGCGGTTATACTTAGTGTCATATAAAGTTCGTTTTGAGGTCATGAACAGATGGAAGAAAAACAAGCTGACCAGCTAGAAAGTGAACGTGTGCAACAATTCCAATACAGACACGGCAACAGGCCTGAGACAGAGAGACAGCTAGTCTCAAGAGCGCTGCTGTTTTTCTCCGTCTCAAGTCTCTGTTCGTTTGTCCATTAATCCTCTAGACTGAATTTGTTGTGGTTCGATTGTCATAATGATTGTTGATCCTATGCAGGTGGGTAAAAGCCGTCAGTCCTGTAGACTGAATTTTTGTGTGGTTCCAGTGTCATAATAATTGTTGATCCTATCCAGATGGATGAAAGCCAACAGTCCTGTAGACTGAATTTTCAGTGATTATACTAATGTGATAAAGACCGTTGCTCTTATACCAGGTGGCTGAAACCCATTAATCATGTAGACTGAATGTTCAGGGGTTACTCGGTGTTATAACGGTCATTGCTACTATCCAGGTGGATGAAAGCTAAGTCTGTAGGCTAGGCTGAATTTCCCAGCGACTGTTCAGTGTTATAACGATCGTTGCTCCTAAACCGGGCCGGGACAGATTCAATAAGTAAACTAATAAATGTACAGAAAAATGTAAAGAAGAAGAAGATGTAGACTGAATTTTCACCGTATGATCAGTGTTACAGTGGTCATGGTGACGTTCCATTCATGCAGCGCACTAGCAAGCACACTAAGCGTTACAATTAGCCACGTATAAACAATATAAATAAATGTTAAATTCAACAATGTAACAATCATCCATGCAACGTAAGCTACCACACACACACACACACACACCACACACACCACCACGCACGCACGCACGCACGCCGCACGCACGCACGCACGCACGCACGCACGCACGCACGCACGCACACACACACACACACACACACACTGCCGGAAGAAGTCAGTTGTCTGCAGCGCCATCTTCGGGATGGAGTTGGTGTTCGTTTCCCAGTCCAGCCCAGAGGAGATGACTGTACCCAGAAACTTGAAGCTGCCGACGGTTTCAATAGGCGAACCATTGATCAGCAACGGGGTGACACGTATTTTTCGCTGCCGGAAATCAACGATTATCTCCTTCGCTTTCGATGCGTTCAGTTCAAGGCTATAGTTTCCGCACAGGGACACCGGACAGTCAAATTTCCTGTCGGCTGCTCAACTTCCTGTCCCTTGTCGTCTGAATTCTCCATTATCCCTCAACTGTGCTGTCGTCGACGAATTTGATAATCCGAACAGAGGCGTGGCAGGAGACGCAGTTCTTGGTGAAGAGGGAGTACGGGATGGGTGACAGGAGGCATCCTTGAGGGGCGACTGTGTTCAGGACCATGGTGGACGACTGGAGGTTACTAAGCTTGGCAGACTAAGGCGATCCACTGAAAAAGTGCAGAACCCAGTGACAGAGTGATAGAGAGAAACAGACATAATAGTCAGCAGTGCCACAGAAACCTTTAGATTAAAAATAATAATATTATGTTGAAGTTTTTTGTTTTTTAAAAACTTTTTTTGCGGTACTGTTGTGTTTAAGGCGCTTCTGAAGTCCAGAAAGAAGATGCGAGTGTAGCGATTAGAAGCGACAAGACGCCGGAGGATGAAGAATATCTGCATCGGCCACGGATCGGGTTTCGCGATAAGCGAACTGTAGAGGGTCGAGCAGGTCGCTGGTGAAGGACTTGAGCTGCTTCAGGACCAGCTGCTCCAACACCTTCATTACCACCGAGGCGAGGGTCACTAGTCTGTAGTCGTTTGGCGA
>JABMCL010000603.1:197500-205000 GCA_018857735.1 Alviniconcha marisindica
GTGCCGTCTTGTAGCTTGACAAAGGGGATTACCCCGAACATTTCCAGTTTGTGTCCTGATAAATAAGCGTTCTTTTGAACAGTTTATGTGTTTCGATCTTGTTTTAGCACGCTAGCAGTCATTCTTGTTTCAGATTTACTTTTTTTCTTCTTCTTCTTCTTTCTTTCTTTTTGAGACGACAGCAGTTTCACGTAGCAGCAGTCATGTAACAACCAAACAGTGCTGGAAGTATACTCCTTCGGTGGATATTCAACAGTGCTGGAAGTACACTACTTCGGTGGATATTCAAAAAAGTAATTCGCTGCGTAAAGCTGCAGTCACTCATTTAGAGTCGCATACGGCAAGAGCACGGTGTGTCTGCTCGGAAGCAGAGAACAGCGCTATACTAATTATAATTGCCATTGTGAAGAGCTTAGGGCTCAATTCCAGATGAGGCTTTCGCAAGGGGCACGGAGGTGTTGTGGGTTTGAAGTTCAGTGATACAAAAAAGTTCTACCAACCACTGAAACTCTTTATGTGTGTGTGTGTGTGTGTGTGTGTGTGTGTGTGTGTGTGGTGTGTGTGTGTGTGTGTGTGTGTTCAGGATAGCCCTTTGTTTTACCAACAATGTATAAAGTTACATAAATTACTAGTTTGTTTAATATTCTACGTTTGTATTTCAATAACTGTTCTTTGAGTTCAAAAATATACAATATGTGTTATTGTGTTATTAAAAAAGACAAGAAAAAGAAAAAGAAAAAAAGGGCAGTTCCCACATCGTGAGTCGAATTTAAGCGATACTCTTTATAGAGGCCGACATTTGATTAACAATAACAATATACTTTATGGGAAATTAAAGCTGTCGTTCGATCGCACAACGAAGAACATATCTCAAATCATGAACCACACGCACATGCACACTCTTATACATACGCCCCCTTTCTCTCAATCTACATACACTAATACTTATTCCTAGTAAACCCAAAATTACCTGGAATAATGCTTTCTCTGTGTCAAACCAAAACGTAAAAACTCTTTTTTTTATTGATAAACAAAATATAATTTAATAAATAATAATTTATTGATTATCTGATAAACAAAGTATGGGTCCAAAATCACCCACGAGGTAGGGGCTGTGCAATCCGCGATGATGTATTAACGTTGTTGTGAGGTCATTCTCTCCTAGCAGAAATGATTTTTCTTCCCATTGGCATACATGGTGTATCCTGTAACCTTGTTGCGGTGTGGATTTTGATGTTTACTGTTCACTATTGCCCATGAGCCACAAAGGGCTAACAAAACAAAACAATTTTTTTCAAAAAAACGAAAAGAAAAAAAGAAGAATTCAGTGATAAAAAGTGACTAGTGCAGATACACTACGTATTAGAGTATGCAGACTGAGAGACAGTGGGGTGTATGTCTAGAGTGTATGTGTGTGAGTTTCATGGTTTTTGAATTATGTGCAGTTCAATTCTTCATTGTGCGTTAATGTATAAGCTCGAACGACAGCTTTAATTTCCTTCTGGGATGAAAAAAAATATATTGCTGTTGTTGTTGCTATTATTATTATTATTATCATTATTATTATTACTATTATTATTACGTACAGTGCATACACCAATCAGTTATACGTATATAAGCATACACCCAGCAAATAAGCCAATGGGACATACGATCAATACATTCTTGTAACGTATACTATTATTAATACTGGAAAAGAAAGCAAGCAAGCAATCAATGCTGATCTCATAAGGTACAACAAACAAGCAGTCAGAAGGTCACGAGGACAGGGCGGTACTTAATGGCTGTAAAGACCAGGTCTCAAACGATCAATCACTCCAATCACAATGTCAGTCACACACACACAAAAAGCTCTCCCTCCCTCCTTCCCTCACTCTCTTTTCTCTGTCTGTCTGTGTCTCTGTCTGTCTCCGTTTCTGTCTGTTTCTGTCTATCTCTCTGTCTCTCTGTCTGTCTCTCTCTCTGCCTGTCTGTCTCTGTCTGTCTGTCTGCCTGTCTGCCTGTCTGTCTCTGTCTCTGTCTCTGTCTCTGTCTCTGTCTCTGTCTCTGTCTCTCTCTCTCTCTCTCTCTCTCTCTCTCTCTCTCTCTCTCTCTCTCTCTCCCTTTTTCCCTCCCTCTCTTTTCTCTGTCTGTCTCTTCTCTTTCTCTCTCTCTCTCTCTCTCTCTCTCTGAGAGAGAGAGAGAGAGAGAGAGAGAGAGAGAGAGAGAGAGAGAGAGAGAGAGAGAGAGAGAGAGAGAGATTCACTTTAATGATGGATGCCGTTTGTCTAGAAGCAAAAGAAACAATATTACTAGGAGACTTTAACATCAATCTTCTAAAACCACATATTAAATGGAATCAACTGTATTAAATTTTTAACTCACATCAATTACTACGAATTCTGAAACTCTGATAGATCATATTTATGTTACTACCAAACAAAATATTGCCGAAGTATGTTCCCCTGTGTGTGTAGTTGTAGTGACCACTTACCTATTTGTATTACATGGTTTAAAAAAAAAGTTGTAAAAGTTCCTAAAGCTGCACATAAAGAAATACAGTACCGATGTTTTACTCATTTTGACAAAGATGCTTTTTTGCTTTGCTTGGTTCACTCTCAACCTTCACAAGTATACCAGTATACAGACCCCGATGAAGCTCTTGAGTTTTGATACAAAACATTTAATTCTGTTTATAATAAGCATGTTCCTTGTATGATCAAGCGTGTTAAGTACACAAGGAAAACTCCGTGGTTGTCAAAGGAGCTAGAAGAGGCCATGCACAAAGAATTCAAAAAGCAAGAGGAACAAAGTGACATCTTTAATACGTGCTTCCAAAAAACAAAAACAAAACAAAACAAACAACAACAACATACTTTCACAATTTAGCCACCTCAGAAAAAAAAAAAAAAAAAAATTCTCGCTCTATTTGGAAGGCCATTAACACTCTAACAAACAAAGATGCATCAAAACCTCAAGTCACAGTCAAAGAATTACCCCCCGATAAGCTAAACAGTCATTTTGCAAATGTATCTGACACAGTCATTACCAACGATCAATCAAAACTAAATGATTTAAGCTTTTTAAAAACCGCTTTTGCGAATCAAAAATAGCATATTCTACTTGAACCGTTCCACCAATTGCAATATATGAAGTGTACAATGCCCTATTACAACTGAAACAGAAAGGAACCCGATGATTGGATGACATAGACGGCAAATTTATTAAAATGTGCGCACACGTCATAACTGAGACTGTTACCAACATATACAATCTTTGCATAAACAAAAACTATTTTCCAAAAGCATTCAAACAAGCTAAGGTTATACCCATTTACAAATCGGGAGATAGCAAAGACCCTTTAAACTATAGACCTATCTCAATTCTGTCTGCTCTTTCAAAACCTCTAGAAAAACATATTAGCAAACACCTTTTATCCTATCTTAAAACAAATGAACCTATACACCCCAACCAATCTGGATTTAGGGAACACCACTCATGCCATACCGCACTTACAACATTAGTATATACATTTTATAAGAACATAAACAACAATGAATTTACAGATGTACTTTTTTGTGTATTTTGCAAAGGCATTTGATGTCATTGATCATGATCTACTTTTGAGGAAATTAGCTCTTTATGGATTATCCAATGACACGCTGCACTTAATTTCTTCATTTATCTCAAATCGAGAACAGCTTGTTTGTATAAACTTAATTAAATCCGATTTTCTTCCCGTAAAATACGGTTTTCCACAAGGTTCAGTGTTAGGCCCGCTTCTCTTTTCTCTCTACATAAACGACTTGCCCTTATTCATATAAAAAAACTTTATGGGGACTATTTGCTGATGACACCACTATCCATTCTAGTCACTCAAACCTAAATCATCTTTTGCTTAGCTTACAGGAAAGCATACATAATCTTCTTCAATGGACTGCACAAAACCTTATGTCGCTAAACTCGTTCAAAACCAAATACATGACCATAACAACAAGACAAAAACGCCAGAACATATTTTTCTCGCATGCCACTTTAATTGGAAATGAAAAAATTGTCGAAGTAGCAACATATAAAGTTTTAGGAGTAACTATTGATAATAATTTGTCTTGGACAAATCATGTAAATGAACCAACTAAACGTGTTTCTGAAAAGCTATACGAACTCTCAAAAATTTAAAATTTTTCTAAATGCTCATGCTCGAAAACTATTTTTTTCCAAAAACCAATCATTGACCATGCTTCAACACTCTGGGACTCTGCTAGTGCAAACACATTAAAACCTCTTGTTAGTATCCACAAGCGAGCCATTAAATTAACCCTTCTAAAATCCACACCCCTTTGACGGGTCAGACTATAAACATTTAGATGTTTTTCCCGCAAAATTAAATTGGGAATTTAATAAAGGCATTATTAAAAAATAACATAGTATTAGTTATGCACCTTTCATTTCTTAAAATTAAACTTTCATTCAAATCAAAACAGACATTCACACAAACTTGAAACCCCGTCCTAGATTAGATTTATTTAAATGTAGCTTGATGTATTCCGGGGGAAACCTATGGAACAATTTACCATTATCTTTAAAAATTTTTTCAGATCAAAAAGCTTTTAAAACCCAAAAAACCACACACACCAAACACACAAAAAACACACACACACACACACACAAAAACACACACACAAAAACACACACACACACACACACACACACACAAAACCCCCACACAAACATAAAAAAAGTAACTAATGGAAAAAAATTTTCACAAAAAACCCGATTTTCCCTGGCCTGAAAGATCTTTAATTTTTTAATATGGGTTTAAATAGTTTTTTTTTGATTTAATTTTCTTTTGGGTCTTGTCTGTCTGTCTTTCTTTTTTTTTTTTTGTTCTTTCTTTTTTCCCCCGGTTAGGGATTTTTGATTTTTCCAAACTTAAAAATTTCCTTTAAATTTTTTTCCCTTTTTTTTTTTTTTTTTTTTTAAAACCTAAAACCCTTGTTTGGATTTTCAAAATCGAATTTTTCCAAAAAAAAATTTTGGGCTAGTAAAACCCCATAAGAAATTTCCCCAAATTTTTTTTTAAAGGTTTTTAGTTTTAGGTTTTTTTCCCCCCTTTTGCTGCAAGGGAAAGACAGGCTGTGCGGGGTGTTTGGTCGGTGCTTTGTGGGGGTTTTGAAAGGGCGGGCCCCGGTGGCATTTCGGGGCTCCCCGGGCGGGGTGGGGGGGAGGGGGTTTTTGGGTGGGTGGGTGGTGGGTGGGTGGGTTTTGGTGGTGGTGGTGGTGGTGGGGGGTTTTGGTGGGGGGTTTGGTGAGGGTGGGGGGGGGGGGGGGGGGGCCGGGGGGGCGGGGGGGGGGGCGGAAAGGGGGTTAAGGGGGGTGGGGGGGGCATGGGGGAAAAGGGGAAGGGGCAAAAGGGGGGGGGGCGGGAAAAAAGGGGAAAACAATTAAAATTGAAAAGGGAAGGGAAAAAAAGGGAAGGAAAAAAAGGGGAAAAAAAAATGGGGGGAAAAAAACAGAAAGACAGAACAAAAGGACAGGAAAGACAGACAGACAGACCAAGACAGAGACAGAGACAGAGAGAACGAACGGAACGGGAAAACGAAAAAAAAATATTTTTTATTAACCCCCGAGGGGTTGGGAAAGGAAGTTCATAAAATAAAAAATTTTTTATAGCCGGGGCCCAAAAGGGGGGGAAATTAAAAAAACAAATTTGGTAAATTTAAGGGGGGGAAAAAGGGAAAAGGAGGAAAAGGGGGGAAGGGGAAAGGGGGAGAGGGGGAGGGGGAGAGAGGAGAGAGAGAGAGGGAGAGGAGAGAGAGAGAGGAAAAAGGGGGTTTTTTTGACGGCCGGATATGGGGGCCCTTTTAACACGGGGGGGGGGGGGGGGGGGGGAAACCCTCTTCTTTTTTTTCTTTTTTTCCCCCTTTTTTTTTTAACCCCCCCCGGGGGGGGGGGAAACCGCCCTTACACCCACGGGTGGGTCTTTTCTGTCTTTCATTGTTACGAGACGGGTTTCACCGCCAGCGCCCGAAGACGTGATCAAGGCCCCAAACCCTTTCTGCATTTTTTAGCGCGCGAGAAAAGGGGGGCCAAAATGAAGAAAAAAAGGGAAGGGGGAGGAGGGGAGAGGGAGAGGGGGGAGAGAAAATATGGGAGTCCCATCAATCGGGTTTAAATGTCCCCTTTGGTCACGTTTTGCCCCTTCCCTCGCGGGAGTTCTTTTTTCTGTAGGGGTTTCTGACGGGGACGTCTCTTCCAGACTTTTTGTTGTTTTTCCCTGCCTGTTTTCCTTCCTTGAAGTTTTTTTTTGTTGCGTTGGGATGATTTGTGCGCGGGGTGGGGGGGTGTCCCCCCAGGGTTTTTTGTCTTTTTTCCCTTTATTTTTCCCCAAAGTGCTACGTCGGCTATCTCTTCAGTGGGCCCCTTTACCCCCGGGTTTCTGCAGGTAATTGAATTTATTGGGGAGACAGAAAAAAAAAACCCCGGGAGGGTTAGGGTTTGTGCTAATCCCTCGGTTGTGATTTGCGATGACCCCTGTTCAGAGTTTTGTTTTGTGATATTTAAAAACCCCGTTGACCCCCCCAAGAGCATTTTGGCAGTTTCCCTGAATAAAAGGCAAGGAAAAGGAAAGTGTTTTGGGTTTTACCCCAGTAAAAAAAAGAAAGTTTTATAATAAAATATATATATATAATATATATATATAATATAAAAAAAAAAAGAGAGAGAGAGAAGAGAAAGAGGGGGAAAAAGAGAAAAGAGAGAGAGGGGAGAGAAAAGAAAAAAAAAAAAAAGTCCAAGTAAAAGGTTTTGGGTTCAATATAAATATATAAAAAGATCGGGGCGAAGGGGAAAGGGGAGTCGGGGGAGGGAGGTTTTGGGGGGGGGGGGAAAAAGAAGAAGGGCAACAAAAAGAAAAACCCAGGGGGAGTCGAACATAAAACGACAGAAAACACCAGCAACGAGTTTACAACAGAAATCCCAAGGCGGGAGACCACAAATGGTAGTCTGGGGATAATGGAGAAATGAGGACCCCCACCAGCCAACCCAAAAAAAAGCAGAAGAAAAAAAAAAAAAAAGAAAAAAAAAAAAAAAAAAGGGGCAGCATCGACAATTTGGGTGATCGAACACTACATCCTTTAAAAATCAACCCGGGGATTTTTCAAGACAGCGAAAAATAAGAAGGGGGACGGGAAATCGGGGTGGTTTGGGGTTTAAACCCCTTTGGAATGGGAAGTGCTGGCTTTTTTTGGGTTTTTCCTTTATATTTTTTTCTTTTCTTCTGGGGTTTTTCTCTCTTTTCTCTGTTCCTTTCTTCCCTTTTTCTTTTGTCCTTTTTCTCTTTTCCAGCCCCTTTTTTCTTTTCTTTGAATCAATCTACTGACTGTTTTATTACTGGGAAATGGGTTTGGGGTTTTTTACCGTGGGGTTCTGGGCATGGGCTTGGGGGGATTTATTTTGGGATCAAAAAGGGAAAAAAGGAAAAAACGTTTTTTTTTCTTTTTTTTTATTTTGGTTTTTTTT
>JABMCL010000603.1:207500-215000 GCA_018857735.1 Alviniconcha marisindica
GGGTGTAACAAGGAGTAAAAAATTGGGTTGGGGGGGGGGGGGGGGGCAGAATGTGAAATCGCCTGTTGTGATATTGCCTGTATAGATGAGTTTTAACGCAGTTTTGAAAGCCTGGCATGATCGAATGTGACGGATGTGAAAAGGGGGAGAATTGCATTGCTTTGGAGCACAATAGGAAAAACAGTGTTAATGATTTAGGATTTGTAGCACATGATTGTTCGTTTATGGGGGGGGGGGGGGGATGATCAATGCCGCATGGTTCGCTAAACGGAACACTACGCGACATGGATCCAAGCCGCAAAAAAAGACAAATAATTCAAAATGTCTCCTTCCACAGTCGATCACCATCAGCTGATCAATAGTCAGTAAAATGCAACACTTTCCACATCGCGGCAAGTGAAATAGACAGCTTTTTTTTTTTTTTTTTTTTTAAAGTTGTGTATCACACAGCCATTTGCCAGTTGAGCTGGAACACGTTTGAGGCATTATGTCTTCCTCTTCGTCCTCCTCATCCTCTTCTTCTTCTTCTCGTTTTTCTTGTTCTTGTTCTTTTTGTTTTTGTTGTTGTTGTTTTTGTTGTTGTTGTTGTTGTTGTTGTTCCTCTTCTTCTTCTTCTTCTTCTTCTTCTTCTTCTTCTTCTGCTTCTTCTTCTTCTTCTTCCAACTATTTGTCCTCCTCTTCCTCCGCCTTCTTCTCCTTCTTCTTCTTCTTCTTCCAGCTATTTGTCCTCCTCTTCTTCCTCCGTCTTCTTCTCGTTCTTCTTCTTCTTCCGTAGATATTATGAAGAGTCTGACACCTTTTGTGCATGCTGGGCTATTATGGTGTTGACAGAACCAGCGAGCCCTGCCACGGACCACCGAACAGGACTACTGAATACTTTATTCATCCCAAGCATTCTGTATTATGTAGTCCATGGCAGGGCTTGATAGCACATGATCATGGGGAAATTCGTGCGAGGAGAAGGTGGTGGGGAGGATAAGGGTACTACGTATCTACAAGATCTTTAACTTCTGTACGTGATCCTTTTGCATGCATGTAATATACACACGAGTGGCCAAAGGTCTCATCCGACGGACCTTTGTCCGTGTGCATGTAGACACCTGATTATCCGAGAATGTACCGATCGAATCGTTGCTCTGATGGACTCTCGCTCTCCCGTCGCTTCGTCGATGACTTCTGCGTGTAAAGAGTACGGTCCGTTGGCTCCCTTCATTGGATGTTGAGCAGGAAATTATGTTCACGGCCCATCAGTTCACTGTCTTCCAACTTCACAAACCAGTAGGAAACCTACTGGAAACCTCCTTCTCAGCGCTGTCATGGTTAGGACAACATCTTCTGATTCGTACAGTCTTGCAGCACGCTTTGTTTCTGGATTTGTTTCTCGGGCGTGTTTTTATAGCCATGGAATGTTACGTGAAGTGTGGCGTCATCATGTGATTTATATTTGGGTGTGTCTCTGTCAAATGACCGGGTTAGTGATGTGGGTATACTGCAGCAACAAAGACGTTGGGAACAAATCCTCACTGACCTTTTCATTTTTTTCCCTGTCTCTTCTTCCTTACTTGCAAGTTGAGACGGAGGTTTTGTGGAGGCGTGTCATATCGCTGTGTCGGTTGGTTGACAGGTTGACAAGCGAAGTAACACAACTCACGTGAACCGGTAGTTTGCAATGTTTCAGAGGATAAGATCAGTATATCAGTATATACCGGGGAAAGAAATCAGCAGTCGGTGAGACGTGCATTCTGTTATCATGTTTGACCGGTTCTTGAACCGTAACAACAACAAAAATAAAAACGCGGCACAGAGAGAGAGAGAGAGAGAGAGAGAGAGAGAGAGAGAGAGAGAGAGAGAGAGAGAGAGAGAGAGAGAGAGAGAGAGAGAGAGAGAACTCAGAACTCAGAACTTTATTACACAAGGATTAAGATGTTAGGCAGTTGCCTATTCTTACAATCTGTCCCTGCTAATCTCCATGCCAATAGGCTACACATAAAACAATAGTAACAACATTGACTACCGGAGTAATGATGAAAAAGATGATAATGTCGGGGAGGAGGGGGGAGGGGGAGGAAGAGGAAAAGAAAGGAGAGAGAGAGAGAGAGAGAGAGAGAGAGAGAGAGAGAGAGAGAGAGAGAGAGAGAGAGAGAGAGAGAGAGAGAGAGTTTATTACAATTTATATACTTACTATTATTAATTTCAAATTTTTCTTTTGTTGAATTTCAGGTGGAGACTACGTCTGCATGGTGATTAAACGCCACCTGGAATCTGTGCAACTAACGTAATGTCGGCAAAACAAATATTCATAAAACCCACTCCACAAACATCAGCTCGTCGTGCTATATAAATGAAACGCACATTATATTTTGAAGGGTATAATGATAGAGTTTTGTACAACATAAAGTCCAGGCACATGTAGGTGTCTATGGAACATCTCAAATGAACATTGGATGATGATGACGTAAGTAAATGATGACATCGGATGATGATGACGTAAACCACTCGGTGAGACTTGAGAAGAAAACAAAACATTGCTGTTAAAAGCAAATCGCAAGAATCCACGATTTTTACTGTCTGAGGAGAAATGACGTCATGATTTGAGATAATTCATCAGTTGAAACTGTTGTCAGCGTCTTGTGTTGCATAGATTCATGTGTTGAAACAGCTAATCAATTATAATAGAAATAAATGGTTATAATTTTGATCATTTTCCGGAGGTAATCTTGCTGTTTGTTGCTCTCATTATCGTAACATAACGCAACGGATGTTTTATTGAAAAGCTACAGTTGCAGCGTCAAAAATCGCGCGCATTTCTTTTTTTTGTTTTTTAAAGATCACACTCCAGTTGTGTAATGATTATATTGTTGTTTCTATTGACGTAAGCTATTAAAATCGTGTAATTGTCGACTAGACTCTATATACAATGAGGGGTACTTGAAAGCAAGCTATCGGTAATCACAGGGCTGAAGACCCTGATCAAGTCACACACACACATACACACTTTCATCCGTGGAACTGTCAAAAAGTCCGCAAAGCATGCATGTTGCAATCACCCTGTAGGATTCAGAAGCATCCGAATACCTCCAGACAATGTCTAAAAAGGCATCGAAGTTGTTGACGGAAGTGACGACACTGTTCAACGTGACGACAGGTTGCCATGACGTGTAACTGTCCACAAGTGGGATTTCTTCGCATCGATACTCACAGGTAGGACATGTCTATTGTGGAGAGTTAATTGTGTGTTGTTTCCTGTTTTTGTTCTGTCTTGGGTTTTTCTTCATCCCGATACACACATGGTTACTGTGGAGTGATGTGTGCTTTTTTGTTTTGTTTTGTTTTGTTTTTGTTCTGTCTTGACGACCGACTTCTATTCATAACGTTTTTAACGGCTCTTTCAAGGTTGTATTGGACCTTTTCCCCTGGGAGCTTGAAAGCAAAGTTACATTCACACAATACATCCTTTCGTAAACAAGCACATCAGTACTAATAATACATTACTACCGCATGAGTCTGCAATAATTTTAACTAAATCTTTTTTCTTGTTTTGTGTTGTTGTTGTTTTTCTCCCTTTTTTCTTGTTGTTGTTGTTGTTGTTGTTGTTGTTGTTGTTGTTGTTGTTGTTGTTGTTGTTGTTGTTGTTGTTGTTTGTATTGTAAAAAATAATAATAATAAAATTACAAAATAGGTGCACGATTTCCGGTTTGGAAAAGAAAAAGAAAAAGAAAAAAAGAAAAAAAGAAAAAGAAAAAAAAACTACACGGAACAGATCTACATCTAGGAGGCCTAATGGGGCAACCGGCGTAGTCTATATACACAGTTCGATTCATTCAGAGAAAACCCAACAACGCTCTTGGAAACGATGCTTCGAGCACACGTTCACTGATTGACGGTCATCTGTTTGTGGGGAGGCAGCGAGAGGTCAGTTAGCAAGGCAGTGCATGTTGTTAATCATTTGATTTGGTGCAAATCTGAAACAGGACGAGGCCCGGAGCACTCGTGCAGAATCAGCACTCAAGCGAGTTAATTAGCGCTCGAAATACGTAACACAAGTACAACAACAAAGACCTGGGTCGCCTACGGTAACTCGCACCTTGCGTGTAAATACAAGGTACATAAACTCCACAAGAGGTACACCCTTATTGGTCCTTCCTCGAACACCAACCACACAACACCACCCCACCAAACACACACACACACACACACAACACCACACACACACACACACATACACACACACACACACACACACACACACACACACACACACACACACAACACACACACAACACACACCGCACCCACACCACACACACAACACGTGCGCACAGTGCACACACACACACACACACACACACACACACACACACACACACACACACACACACAAACACACACACACACCGACCACACACACACACACACACACCACACACACACACACACACACACACACACACACACACACACACACACACACACACACACGCAGCGCACGCACGCACGCACGCATGCACACTATGAAGAAAATAGAAGAAGACAAATAATCAGAATTGCTTATCGCTCCTTTGATCAAGTCACTAAAGAGAGTATGCCCCCCCCCCCCCCCCCCCCCCTATGCCAACCCCCCCCCCCCCCCCCCCCCCCCTCCACGCCAAGAAAAACAAAACAAAAACAAAGCAAAAATAACAGGGAGACCGTCCGCCCTTGTGTCAACCAAAGACAGTGCAGCTTTGCGTGCATATCCGATTGACGATACAGGGCTTGTGCGTAATGTATACCTGGCAACGCGTCTCCACAGTCAGCACGTCGACGGGTATCGAACGAGACAATGTTGCTTTCCTCCGGGTTTCCTATTGATACCAATTATCTGCGCTCGCCGTTGCATGCATAATCTCCAGTTGAATAAATGAATACCTTCCAGCGGCTGACGATACGTCTGTCGTCGAAAACCTAACGAGGCGTGGAATGCGCAGAATCTCGGTTGAAGGGGAGACAACGCAGATCACAATAATTAGCCTTGCTTGTCCATCCGCCTGCCAGACCTGATCTCTCCCATCTCTACTGGCCATTTTTACAGGCTGATGAACGCCTGGATGGTTATATAGTTGCAGGAACATCAGGATCCACTGTGACTTTCGCCACCTCCTGTCTCTGCTTTTCGATGCGTTGCAGCTATCTATATGCAAGCTTATTGTTGTTGCTGTTGTTGCTTTTGTTCTTGCTGTTGTTCTTGCTGTTGTTGCTGTTGCTGTTGCTGTTGCTGCTGCTGCTGCAATTCCTGCGGTTGCCTCTTTGCAAGGTTCTTGTTGTCGTGTTGTTGTTGTTGTTGTTGTTGTTGTCGTAGTCGTTGTTGTTGCTGCTGTTGTAGCATTCCTGAACTGTACACTCTGACGATCACCCGGCGTGATTATGCAATTGTGCATTCACAAATGCATTCTGTGTATCGGGTGAAAGGATTGCCAATGTGGCCGTTGAAAAGAAAGAAACAAACAAACGAAAATGTCGTCATACGGCCATGCACACGTCATCTTCGGTTGAGAGAGAGAGAGAGAGAGAGAGAGAGAGAGAGAGAGAGAGAGAGAGAGAGAGAGAGAGAGAGAGAGAGATTACACGATGGGTCTGAGTGGGTTTCAATGACATATAAAACACAAGTTGTGTAAGTTTGTTCGTAGTAAGGCGAGCTGTCTACGACAAAACTTACATAACGAGTGTTTCTTATTTCTCGGTAAATCACGAAGAAAACCCATTGTGTGAGCTATATATTACACTTACGCAAAGTAAAATCATCCTGGTATGGATCCAGCTTTGAGACTGTAATGAAAACAAAACCTTCAGTCGTGGGTGACAGCCTATTTACGCCGTGGAGCTGAATGCGCACACCAAGGAATTAGTCCCATTTTCAATGCCTTCACCATCAGTCTCTTGTCTTTTTATTGACACAGACAAGAGACAGAGAACAGGCTTAGGTAACAGCGTATACAGGAAGCGAAGGAGAGTGCATTTGAGATCATTGTTCTGTGCGTTGTTCCCGTAGGCCTACTGACAAACAGCGAGAAGCCGGCCAACATCACAGTCAATCGAACAGAGCAAACATCTGGAATAGTAGTCTTGTAACAAAGTATGTGCCAATATTCATTAGTCCCCAAACGACTTACGCTTCTCTGGTTTGCGTATCTATTCAATTTTTGACAGTTCAACTGATCTCCGTTGACTGGAGTGAAATTGAACAGACGCCTCAAGTCGAGCGGGTAAAGCTTCATTGCCACATGACAATCCCCGCAGACGACAATGCGCCCGAGGCTGAGCAGTATAGAGAGTGGCAGTTGAAGTTGTGTCTGCGTGCTATTTGAACGTGCTGTTAGCTATACAATCGGCTCATAGTTCAGGAGCTGTGTGAGAGTCGAGGTGGCCGTCCTGGGCTGTCCGTCCTAACGAGCCTTTTGGTTTCCGTGGACGTAAAGAATTATTGAACCGTGCTTCGGCATTGGTCACAACTTGTCCCTAATATGTCAACTGACTTCTGAGGACATTAAGCAACACTTCACCACCATACAATCGGCATGACTTGGATACGGACCGAACGAACGCTGCAGTGTCTCTAGAAAGAGGCGTAGTGGGGTCGGTACAATGCTGTCGAGATCGGAATATTTACACGACTGAGTGGTGTGAGAAATTTCCCAACAATCTGCTCTAGTTCTCTTCATCTTTCACAGAGTGCGCCGTCGTTTCACAGTTGCATACGGAAATGACAAGATATGGGAGAGAGATTGTTTTTATCTGGGTTCCCGGCCATGTTGGCATTAGGGGGAATTCTGCAGCTAAGGATGCCCTTGTTGGCGACATCTCGGATGAGCTCATCCCATTCTCAGACCTAAAACCACGCACAAATAAATATATATTAGAACTGTGGCAGTCTGAGTGGGATGAGTTCCCGGAAAATAAATTAAATAAGATATTGCCAGTGTTAAAAGAATGTATTGTTTGGCCTCATTTGATGACCTGCTTGCACATTGGTCATTCTTTTATTACTCATTCCGTTTTATTGAAGGGTGAGGAACCGCCAATGTGCATCGGAAGTGATAAACGTTTAACCATAGAGCATATTTTACTTACTTTTTATTATTATTATTATTGAAATAAGAGAGCCAATTTACAGCTGAATCACTGCGTATGTTGTTTCAGGATATTTTGCCTTAGAAGATTTTTAACTTTTTGAAAGAAATTAATATTTTTTAAAAAATCTAAATTTGAGATCATTTTTAGATATGTTTGTGTTATTCACCTTTTAAGCATGGTTTTAAAGCTGTATATATACCAATTTTAAGACGTACACATTAAAAATGTATATATAATGTCCATTGTGTATCGCCCTGATATAACCGTACCGGTTGACTGGGCGTAAAACACCGTCGTTTGACACTACATCAAAGCGAACCTTTAATACTTCTTGGCCTTGCCTCTAGTAACTAAACTCGCCCCACGTTTCAGCCTGTCGCCTGTCGACAA
>JABMCL010000603.1:237500-242500 GCA_018857735.1 Alviniconcha marisindica
CAGTCGGAAGGATTGGGCGGAGTATTATGTCACAGTCCATCCTATGTAACTACTTCAAGGTGTGCACGAAGTTTACGCTTGAAAGAGCTGAGTGACTGACAAGATCTGACTGTCAGAGGTAGGTTGTTCCATAGATAAACACCAGAGAAGGATATACTTGTTCTGAATATGTATATCCTTGGCCTAGGCAAACTAAGGTGATAGTTCCTAGAGTTGGAATAGCGTGAGGGAGTGTGTGTGTACAGGTTAGATATGTACCCTGGGGCCTCATTGCTAAGGACCCTGTACATGAAAAAAACCTTTGTTATATGCAAGTTGTTTTTGTATGCTCTTATTATTCTCATCTCGTTTAATTTCTGGTCAGTAGTTAAAGTTGTATCTGGAAGGATTAACTTTACAGCTCTTCTGTGCAGAGAATTTAATCTCTTTTTGAGAACATCACTACATCCGTCAAACACGGCTGACGCATAATCAATGTGAGGCATTGAAGAACAGTTTCCTGGTGTCGATGTCTACGATGTACCTTAATTTCGACAGAAGGACGACTCACTTGAAACTATTTTACACACATTATTAATATGTGAGTCCCAGCGAAGTTTATAGTCTATGGTTATACCTAAAAGACGGTGTTCTGACACTTGATCAATTTTCGCCCCGTTTAGAACGAGATCGAGTGGTAAGGGTGACAACTGGTGTTTCTGTCTGGTAGCGATTGTCATAGACTTGGTCTTGATCGGATTAATGACCATATGATTATTATCACACGAATTGGATACCTGATCTAAGCTGTCTTGCATATTGCTTCTGATTTGCATAATATTTTTGCCAGATGTGTGCAGTGTTGTGTCATCTGCAAGCATGTCACAATCAACAGATATATCTTTCAGGTGTAATGGAAGGTCATTGACAAAGAGACTAAAAAGAATAGGTCCCAAAACAGAATCTTGTGGTACACCATACTTTACTGATTCTTTGGTGAAGTAAGAGCCATGTAGTAAGACGCATTGCGTTCTATTATGAAGATATAATTTAAAAATGGTAGAGAACTTGAGTTTTTAAGATAAATGGCGAGCTTCTTCAATAGAATATCGTGATCAACCAGGTCGAAAGCTTTCTTTAGGTCTAGGAATACTACTCCAGACACCTCAGATTTATTCATGGCTGTTAGCCAAGAATTTTTGAGACGTGCCAATGCAGTGGAGTATTTACGTCTAAATCCAAACTGAAAGGGGTGAAGGAGTTGCCGCTTTTCTAAGTAATCATTTAAATAAATGTGCACATGCTTTTCGAGAGCTTTGACAAAAGAGACAGAAGTGATATTGGTCTGTAATTGGTTGGATTTTGTTTTATGCGTAGATTTCGGAAGCGGAACCACTTTGGCTTTTTTAAGCTCAGACGGAAAAAACATTTCTCTCAATGCATAAGTTAAAAACTTATGTAAGCGAGTCTATTATGTATGGCAATGACAATTTTAGTAGCTGGTTGCTTATACCATCCAGACCAGGCGATTTTTTTGTTTTCCAGCCTCGATATGTATTTGCTAGTTCCGAAACGGAGAGATATGGGATAACAAATGGGTCTTGCCCGCTAGTTTTTTGTTTGCAGAAATCATGTAGAGGATTTGAGCACTCATATACATTTGTTCTTGGTTCTATTAATGATTCTGACACAGACAGGAAATGATTATTGAAAACATTTGCAGTTAGATTCTTCGGGATGTCGGCAGAAGTAGAACGATGTCCTTTCGTAAACACATTTAGAGCACGCCGCACAGATGCTATATTGTTATCACGCTCTATGAACTTTTGGAAGTATTCTTTTTTGGCTTTTCTCACAAGATTTTTTACTTTATTTCTTAATTTCTTGTATTCAGAGAGAGAGAGAGAGAGAGAGAGAGAGAGAGAGAGAGAGAGAGAGAGAGAGAGAGAGAGAGAGCGTGTGTGTGCTTAGAATAGTCTCTACGGACGAGCTTTTGCGGTTGATAAATACTGTAATTACGATTAATAATTATTGTCATTTTTCAGTTCTGCGTCCGCAGTACCCACTGAAGGGAAAGGTTGCTAAACGAGTGTTGCCTTTACTATAGTCAGCCGTCAGCCACGTAAACCTGTACACTTAGACAGTTTTGCGGATCATTCGCTGGTATACTAATTTGTAAACTGTGTTGTGGGTTTCAGAGAAGGTCCTGACACAGCGACTTTTCCACGGATAAACAGTGCAAGACTAATGCAGTCGATGTCTAATTCACTGCATTGTGCAACTGAAAGAAAAGGTCAGTCATGACATATGCCTGTCGCCGTTGTCTGGGTGTCCACACAGCTGTCTAATTTGTCTGCGTGTCTGTCTATCTGTTTGACAGCATGTACTTTCCCTAGAGGTTTCATGTGCACTCATTCACCGTCTCTCTTTCTCTGTCTCTCTCTGTCTCTGTCTGTCTGTCTGTCTGACTCTCTGTCTCTCTCTGTCTGTCTGTCTGTCTGTCTGTCTCTCTCTCTCTCCTCCCCCCCCTCTTCTATCCCTTGGTTTTTGTGCCATGAAGTTGTAATATTTGCAAGATAGGCACAAAATGTACATCACGTCACATAGAGTAGGAAAAACAAAATGTACACCATGTCACAAATAGCAGACCCACTGACATCGATCAACTTCGAAACAAGCAGATCGAGTATGATAAAGACCGAAATTGGAAATCCGTTTCTTTATTGAACACGGAAGAAGAAGAAGAAGAAGAAGAAGAAGAAGAAGAAGAAGAAGAGAAGAAGAAGAAATACCATTTTATTCAAAGGGCATGCTATTTTGTCTTTGATTATTGGGCGCATGGATCAAAGTATACATTTGCATTTGTAGTTTTTTACAGATTGCTTCCATTTCTCCATCCTACCGCTTCCCCTGGCAGAGAGAGAGAGAGAGAGAGAGAGAGAGAGAGAGAGAGAGAGAGAGAGAGAGAGAGAGAGAGAGAGAGAGAGAGAGAGAGAGACACACACACACACACACCACACACGCACACATATGCACTCCCTCTCCCCTTTCCCCACACATGCAGAAACACACAGCTGTATATACGCGTAGGCGAGCGTATAGCAGATGATTACTCAGTGAAAAACAAAACAATCAAAAAAACCGCTAATGCCACTGACCCTTTGCGCAACCGAGGTAAATAATCGAACGTACTGGACTCAGCCCAGTGAGACACAGGCATGCATGCCAGCTCCTGTTTCCTATTCCTTTTACGGGCCTTGCTGAGAACTCCGCGTTTCAAGATTACACATTAACATGCCATCAATGTCCGCCTCTATAGATCGTTCCGTGAAGTCAGACTTCCGTCATATCGGCATAACACTGCAGCGTGTACTCGACAATAACCTTGCCTGATGAAACGAAGACCGGGCCAAGAAAGGGCAGCAGAAAACTAATCTCTTCTTTCCCAGTGATTTGATTGGAAGAGGAGCCTTAGCGGCGTTGATTTAATTGGTTGCGGCGTTATCGTGAAAGCTCAAAGATAATTTGATTGGCTGAACATTACTACTGAAGCTTTTGTCGGCTTTTTTCTTCTTCTTTTTTTTCTTCTTCTTTTTTTCTTTTTTTTTTCTTCTTTTTTTTTCTTTCTTTCTTTTCTTTCTTGTACTTTCTCTCTCTGTTCGTTTATTTCGTCGCGGTGGCCATTGTCATTTTGGACATTCTGTTATTTGCGCCGAGTTGATCTGGTGCAACAGACTTGCTAGCCTCCGACACTTTGTGTATTATACACATTCAAGTCTTTAAAGTTAAGTTTTAAGAACTTTACGAAGTAAGGAGTTTAATTACTTTTCACATTTCCATCAGATGAAGTCAGATCACGTTTTTTGAAAGACGATTTTGATTTTTCAAGTCATCGATACTGTGGACGATCATTTTGTGGATCTCTTTGACATTTCCTAGATGTTTGTCTTCATTGCTTGGCAAAGAGTCACTGACTGGAAGCTGATCCTTAAAGCTGTCTAGCAGCTGCATGCTGAAGTAAGGTAAGGCTATATTAAAACTTTTATTTGCCATTGGATAGCATCTGCTAGACTGAGGCAAGGCTTTATTTGCCATTGGATAGCATCTGCTGGACTGAGGCAAGGCTTTATTTGCCATTGGATAGCATTTGCTGGACTAAGGCAAGGCTTTATTTGCGATTGGATAGCATTTTCTGGACTAAGGCAAGGCAAGGCAAGGCTTTATTTGCCACTCGATAGCATCTGCTGAACTAAGGCAAGGCAAGGCTTTATTTGCCACTCGATAGCATGTGTTGAACTAAGGCAAGGCTTTATTTGCCACTCGATAGCATGTGCTGAACTAAGGCATGGCTTTATTTGCCACTCGATAGCATGTGCTGAACTAAGGCAATGCTTTATTTGCCACTCGATAGCATCTGCTTAACTAAGGCATGGCTTTATTTGCCACTCGATAGCATGTGCTGAACTAAGGCAAGGCTTTATTTGCCACTCGATAGCATGTGCTGAACTAAGGCATGGCTTTATTTGCCACTCGATAGCATGTGTTGAACTAAGGCAAGGCTTTATTTGCCACTCGATAGAATCTGCTTAACTAAGGCATGGCTTTATTTGCCACTCGATAGCATGTGCTGAACTAAGGCAAGGCTTTATTTGGCACTCGATTGCATGTGTTGAACTTCAAGGCTTTATTTGCCACTCGATAGCATGTGCTGAACTAAGGCAAGGCTTTATTTGCCGCTCGATAGCATGTGCTGAACTAAGGCATGGCTTTATTTGCCACTCGATAGCATGTGCTGAACTAAGGCAAGGCTTTATTTGCCGCTCGATAGCATGTGCTTAACTAAGGCATGGCTTTATTTGCCACTCAATACCATCTGCTGGACTAAGGCATGGCTTTATCTGCCACTCGATAGCATGTGCTGAACTAAGGCAAGGCTTTATTTGCCACTCGATAGCATGTGTCGAACTAAGGCAAGGCTTTATTTGCCACTCGATAGCATCTGCTGAACTAAGGGAACGCTT
>JABMCL010000603.1:247500-252500 GCA_018857735.1 Alviniconcha marisindica
TAGATGTGTGCATGTATACATAAATAACGGTGCAAGTACAGAAGAAGACAAAAGAAAGTCCACTGACTATAAGCATCTTGTTTGCATTTAACCCTCTCTCTGTGTCTGTCCGTCTGTCTGTCTGTCTGCCTGCCTGTCTGTCTGTCTGTCTGTCTGTCTGTCTGTCTGTCTGTCTGTCTGTCTGTCTGTCTGTCTGTCTGTCTGTCTGTCTGTCTGTCTGTCTGTCTCTCTCTCTCTCTCTCTCTCTCTCTCTCTCTCTCTCTCTCTCTCTCTCTCTCTCTCTCTCTCTCTCTCTCTCTCTGTTTTGTTTTTGTTTAAATTTCAAAACCCATTTCCTGTAATCTGGTGAACAAGGCGATTTTTTGGCCCATTCAGAAGATGGCTTGTGTACTTCATTGCAGATCTAAAGACCCAATACTTCAAATTCAATTTCGCTTTTTGCCTTCCTTCCATTTAAAGCTAGTGGTGGCATGAGGGCTGCGTCGGCAGTATTTACGAGTTTGCACTAGTGACAAAAAAGAAGAAGAAAAGAGTAGCTTCCCCTAACCACACGTGCGTGTTTGTTGCTGGAAGTTCGGGGGTGGGGGGGGGGGGGTGTTCTATGTGTAACAGGCGTTTGTTTATGTGATATGCACAGCTTGATGTCAGCTGGATTTCTCTTGTACTTATTTACGAATGGCATTTTACCAGATCTTTTTTGTTTTGTCTTTGTTTTTGTTTTTCTGTAGTTGAATTTAATGTCCAATGATTGGCGTGAGTGTGCTTGTGTAATTGTGCAGTTGTATTGGCACTTGTTCGTACAGTTGGATTGTGTTGTCTTACGTTGTAGACGGGCTGACGATGGAGTAATGATTAGATAGTTTAAAAACAAAACAAAACAACATATGGTCATGAACATCACTTTATGTCCTCCGTCTCAAACTCTACAGTTATGTGGTAGAGAGAGAGAGAGAGAGAGAGAGAGAGAGAGAGAGAGAGAGAGAGAGAGAGAAGAGAGAGAGAGAGAGAGAGAGAGAGAGAGAGAGAGAGAGATGACAATCACCTCCAACATTCCCACTGCCTTAATTGTCTCCTCTTGTTGATTTCATTGCTGTCAGATCCATCGTAGGTGGTAATTAGGGATGTCAGTAAGCTAGCTAGCAGCCCCATCTCTTTGTCTCCGGCTCTGCCTTGGTGTCTATATCATATGAACCCTGCCCCCACCTCAAACCCCGCTCTCCCAAAAGCCTTTGATGCATCGCTGCACCTAACCCTTCTCCTCTCTTGGCGATAGCACAAAGAAGACTGTCCACATGCCCCGAGTCCGTCGCGTGCTAAGGGGCCATAATTATGACTGGACACTTGCGTGCACTATGGTAATAGGTATGATGCCACACGTTCGTTATTCCAGACAGTTTCAGGAAGTTCCGCTTTTTTGTGAACTTGTGCCAAGCCGTGGCTGCATGGACTAAGGTAAATTTTGGTTCTGTCTCGTGTTGACTCTTTTTTGCCAAATGATAATAATAATAATAATGAACACTTAGAGCGTCTAACCCGCACAGGCCCTAAGCGTTTACACGTTCTCTACAAATACATATTTGTCAAAATGCAATGCATACGACATGAATGCACGCACACACGCACGCACACACACAGACTCGCACACAAATAAGCTTTCTTCTTCTTCTCCCCCCCCCCCCCCCCCACCCCCAGTGGTACTGTGACTCTCTCTCTCTCTCTCTCCTCTCTCCCCCCCCCCCTCTCTCTCTCTCTCTGGACTGGTGGTGGGGTGGGGGATGGATGGGGGTTGGGGGGGGGGGCACTAAACAGGCGGGGGGACACTGACAGGTGGGGTGGGGCCACTGAAGTGAAAGCTGTACTGGACAGGTTGTGTGTGTGGGTGGGGGGGGGGGGGGGGGACTGTACAGGTGGTAGGGCACTGGACAGGTGTGGGGTGGGGGGGAGGGGGGGCACTGGACAGGTGAAGGCCACTTGCCAGGTGGGGGGTGGGGGGGGGGGGTGGCACTGGACAGGCGAGGGGTGGGGGGTCACTGAACAGTTGGGGGTGGGGGGTCACTGGACATGTGGGGGCCCACTGGGCATGTGGTGAGCCACATGACAGGTGGGGGGTCAATGGGTGGTAGCTAGCTCATAGCAGGGACGATCAGGAGAACCGCTGGTCACAGCAGCACCATTGTCCCTCATGGGTGGGTCGCAAGGTCGTCGCCAGTGGATGGTGGCGGTGCTAGTGGACGGTTTGGGTCGATAAGGCAGTGAGGCTGATGTGTCCGGTGGCCATCTTTGTGGTTGACTTTGTGGCAGTCCTTGTGAGGATCCGGCATGCGCCGTGAAACCGATTCCAGCTACTGGACATCCGCATCACCGCCACTGTTCACTCTATCACTATCTGATCGTTGCCTGGGTGTTTGCTTATTGTGCGGCAGTTGCCTCTGGCTACGTCGAAGGAAAGAAATTATTCTCCTCAGCCGGATCGCCAGTCCTCTTTAGTGTAAGTGAACTACGTATCTGAGAAGGGCTGTTTCTGTCTGGGCAGCTACGTGCTGGAGGGAGAGAGAGGGGGAGAGAGAGGGAGAGAGAGAGGGGGAAGAGGGAGAGAGGGAGAGGGAAGGAGAGGGAGAGAGAGGAGAGAGAGAGAGAGAGAGAGAGAGAGAGAGAGAGAGAGAGAGAGAGAGACAGAGACAGAGACAGAGACAGAGACAGAGAGACAGAGAGAGACAGAGACAGAGAGACAGACAGGCACACAGGCACACAGACACACAGACAGACAGGGAGCGGGGATAGCTCAGTGGTTAGAGCTCCGGACTCGTGATCGAAAGGTCGCGGGTTCGAATCCCTGCAGGAGCGGTGGGAGAGTTTTCTTCTCCCGGGTCAGCTTTCTGTGCTGACTCTTAATTCGGTATCCGTTCCACCCCCGTGTTACCGCAGTAGCACGTAAAAGACCCGGGTCATTCTGCCAGAAGTGCAGGTGGCAGGTTACAGCTAAACACGCATGCACCTTACATATGGGGCTTTGCATGAAGTGGCACTGTGCATGGTTGTATGGTGTACACAGAACCCGCCGAGATGGCAGCAGTTTCATGTGGCACCAGCTATGCCAGCGCTGTAAGTACACCACTTCAGTGGATATTCAAAAACGCGCTATACAAAGCTATTCACTCATGTAGAATCACATGCGAGCGCAGTGCTCGAGAGCGGGGAATAGCGCTCTATAAACGCGATCAACAACAGACAGAGACAGAGACAGACAGAGACCGAGACAGACAGAGACACAGAGAACTCGAACTTGAATTCGAACTCGAAAACTTTATTTTACAAGGATAGTAGTTTAGGTTTATTTGTTTTTTAGTTTTATTAAAAAAATGTCTAACAACTAGTCCTTGGTAAGCTACTGATGATTAGATATCAAATTACAGAGAGAGACAGAGAGAGACAGAGAGAGAGAGACAGAGAGACAGAGACAGATACAGACAGACAGACAGACAGACAGTCAGACACAGACAGACAGAGACAGGCAGGGGGAAGTGGGTCGCAGACAGACAGACAGACAGACAGACAGACAGAACATTCAGGCTGTGAGAGACTTTCAGCTGTAATAGAGGCAATGTTGCGAGCATTACAGTGTACAGTGCTAGACTGTCAGTTCAAGCGAGAGGGCTGCGTTACTGCGACAGAATCGGAAAAGTAAGAGACGGTAAAGAGATATATTCAGTTCAAAGAGAAATTAGACAATGTAAGTCATAAGGCCCTCAATTTCTCGGATCGATCGAATGGGGTTCTAAATCTAATAATCCACAACTGAATATTGCACAGCGGGTATGTGCTTCAGTGCTGCAAACGGTTCTGGTCCTGCTTGCCTGTCTGAACTGCTACACGTCTACACTCCGTCTCATAGACTACGGTCTTCTTTTAACACCGACCGCTGAAAATCTAACAATACAAACGCAAGACTTATGGCTTTCGCACTTTTTCTTGCATTGGTGCGAAAGCAAGAAAAAGGAATTCTCGAATTCTCTCCCACAAGACCTTCGGCACTCAACCGTGTTATCTTTTCCAACCAAACTTCCTCTTCTCACGGTATTTCCGCTCCAACTAATATCAATACCCAGTTGTTGTTGTTGTTTCTCTCTCTCTCTCTCTCCCCTCTCTCTCTCTCTCTCTCTCTCTCTCTCTCTCTCTCTCTCTCTCTCTCTCTCTCGCTCTCCATCTGTGTGTGTGTGTGTGTGTGTGTGTGTGTGTGTGTGTGTGTGTGTGTGTGTGTGTGTGTGTGTGTGTGTGTGTGCGTGCGTACATGCGTACGTGCGTGCGTGCGTGCGTACGCGCGTGCGTGTGCGTGCGTGCGTGCGTGCGTGCGTGCGTGCGTGTGTATGTATGTGCGTGCGTGCGTGCGTGCGTGCGTGCGTGCGTGCGTGCGTGCGTGCGTGCGTGCGTGCGTGCGTGCGTGCGTGCGTGTGTGTGTGTGTGTGTGTGTGTGTGTGTGTGTGTGTGTGTGTGTGTGCAGATCAGTGATGTATGCATAAATGGTTTGAAATCATTGTGTTCACGTTTTTGCTTTATATAATATTTTATGTGCATTACATTGTAGCATAGGCACGGAGATGACAGTGTGTCACTGTAGGGGTGCAGTGTCGTCTGACACCTGCGCCAGCATATTACAACAGGCCTGCACGTGAAACTCAGTTTAGTTCAGTTCAATATGGTATCTATGTGCTCTGGAAAGCACATATGCGCTCTACCCCGTCTCTCGGCAGTTTCCTCAATGTCGACTTTAACACGGTGCCAGTGTTCGTCTGACTGACGATGGCCCTCTGTCGTCCTTTCAAGGAAGATCGTCTAGCGCTTCCTCTTTGCAGCTTATAACATCAACCGCATCCGAGATCTAGAGCGCGCTCGTCATGACCATGGAGGACGTATTTGGGTCTGTCAGAGCTGGTCAGCTGCGTGAAGGTCGAGGTGGACGTCCTGGGCTCCCCGTCCCCAATAGTCCCTACGCTTCTCTGTGG
>JABMCL010000603.1:265000-267500 GCA_018857735.1 Alviniconcha marisindica
ATTAAAGTTGTATGATAACCTTTTATGGATAACTATAATTATATCCTGCTGCTGGATACTAAAAGGCACAGATAACAACTGCTAACCTTGACTTCAACAGCCAGGGACTGACTCACACGTTCCATTGGCACTTGGCGACAATGTATGGCGACGCATGAGTTGAGAAAATGCGTCCCCATCGGTTGACGCTAGGAGCTGATGGCGACTTCAACACTCGAGCTTGAGAGGAGAAAATGCGTCACCACCACGTGGTAGTGATGTCGATGGCGACTTTGATCAGCACTCGGAGCTTGAGATGAGAAATGCGTCACCACCATGTGGTAGTGATGTCGATGGCGACTTCGATCAGCACTCGGACCTTGAGTGGAGAAGATGCGTCACCATCGGTTGACGCTAGGAGCTGATGGCGACTTCAAGACTCGGAGCAAAGAGAGGAGAAAATGCGTCACCACCACATGAATGTGACGCTGTGAGCCGATGGCGACTTCAACGCTGGGAGCAAGAGCGAAGAAAATGCGTCACCACCACATGGTAGTGATGTCGATGGCGACTTCGATTAGCACTAGGAGCAAGAAAAGAGAAAATGCGTCACCACCTCATGGGTGTGACGCTGTGAGTGATGGTGACTTCAACGCTCGGAGCATGAGTGTGACGCTAGGAGGTGATGAGTTAAGCACTCGGAGCCAGACTCCAAACACTGTTTTCACATCCTTCCTCCAACCAATGCTGTGAGCCGGTTTGGCCTAGCGGTAAAGCATTAGACTGGTTAGCAGAAGGACCTCGGTTCGATTCCGCTTGGGCTCTTGATCTTTCACTTCAGAAAGATTGTGGTTTGTGGACACTGTGTTGTGACTTTGTCCCTCACAATTACTGAAACATTAAAATGATTCTTATCGCTGCCCATCTTATTACAGGAGCCATTCTGGTGGTGAGAGTGTCGCGATAGGTATACAACCTCCCTCTTCCCCCACTTTCATACCCATTCTACCCCTTCTCCCCGTCCCTAATAAGCCTTAAGGTTTCTGTGGACGTTATTATGTTTATGCCGTAAAAATCTGAAATAACAATGAGTGGACACGAAAACAACAGTGCACAACCCAAAACATCTAGTGTCTTAATTAGCTCTCCACCTCATTTTTGATTTGTTTTCGACCGTCTACCTGGTGCTTAACTGTCGTTTTATAGTTTGATGAAGGGGATTACCCCGAAAATTCCCATATTGAATTTTGTCCTAATAAACAGCATTCTTTTGTACTTTTTATCTGGTTATGCCATAGGTCTCTAAAAACTGTCAGCTAACGAACAGTTTTTCATTCGTGATCAAACGGCAGTAAGTTTGTAACAGAAAACAAAACAAAACAAAACAAAACAACAACAACAACAAACTCCAATTACATTCGGCGCTTCTTTTATTACCGCCTAGTCGCAGACGTTGCTTACGCCAGCACAAACCAAACCAAAATCGTTTGATCCGAGATGTGACCCGTTTTCTGTCAGGGGCGGACGCGCCTCATGTTTATGTGCGTGCTTGGGCGCTACTTTGCTTCCACATGCAATATTATTAGTACCCAACCTGTTCAGAGGGCGTTGACAGCGTCGGTGGACAGGTACGCGGAGATAAAGATCGATAACCCCTTCTGTGGCGTAACCAACTTTGGACGGCTGTGTCGGAAAGCGATGCTTGGAATGTGACTCGGAACATGAGTAGAGAAATTGCGTCACCAGCATGGGTGTGACGTGACGACTGGAGCTGATGACGACTTCAGCACTCGGTGTATGAGTGCAGAGTTAGCGTCACCACTGATTGACGCTATGCTGACACCATTCTATGCACTGTTGTTGTTGTTGTTGTTGTTGCTGCTGTTATTGTCGTTGTTGTTGTTGTTGTTGTTGCTGTTATTGTCGTTGTTGTTGTTGTTGTTGCTGATCGCTATTATATAGCGCTATTCTGCGCTCTCGATCAAACTCTCTGCGCTTGCATGTGATTCTACATGAGTGAATAACTTTTTATAGCGCGTTTTGTTTTGTTTTGTTTTTTTTATCCATCGAAGTGGTGTACTTACAGCGATGGCATGGCTGGTGCCACATGAAACTGCTGCCAGCTCAGTGCGTTCTGTGTGCACCATACAATCACACACCATGTCACTTTATCCAAAGCCGCATGCGTAAGGTGCAGGCGTGTTTAGCTGTTTAACTGCATGCATTGGGAATATGCGTGGCTATAGAATGGCGAGAGATGGGGAATAGAGAGGAGGGATGACTATGAGAAAAGCTGTTAGCGATAGTGAGAGAGGGAATGATAGCCCGAGGGAAATGAGAGAGAGAGAGAGAGAGAGAGAGAGAGAGAGAGAGAGAGAGAGAGAGAGAGAGAGAGAGAGAGACGAGAGAGAGCAGGAGAGAGAGAGAGAGAGAGAGAGAGAGAGAGACAGAGACAGAGACAGAGACAGACAGACAGACAGACAGACAGACAGACAGACAGACAGACAGAGACACAGAGACA
>JABMCL010000603.1:285000-295000 GCA_018857735.1 Alviniconcha marisindica
AAAACGGGTTTAAAACTGACACAGAGGGTAAACATTCAAAGTGTAATTTTTTTATGTTATTATTTGGAAATGAAAGCTTGACATCTCTTGTGTACATAAATATGACATAAACTGACATGCTACGTCATCGGTCAGTGTCTCGCATTTTACAGAAGACACCAGAAATGCATTACGGGGGGGGGTCTTCTCAGTGGCCGTTTTGACATTTTTTCTATTTTTATTTTTTCATATATATAATACACATGTCAGAGGGATATTTGTTTCTTGTTTTCCAAAGTTAATAAACCAATCACACTTAATTAGTAATCTGTCTCACATGTTATGTAGACATCATCACAAGTACAAAAGGATATAAGAATCACACACTTGAACCACAAGCCATAATTATTCTGTTTCATGCCCTGTGTAACAGCAAGAAGAAGAAAAATGATCACGGTGTCGTAGTCTGTCCTGAAGAAATGACTGTAATTTATTTTGTATCTGCTCTCATGTCATGAAACAAGTATCAAAAATAAGGTGAAAAGCAGACGGAAAAGAAAAGAAAAAAAGTTTTTTAGTTTCTGTTCTGAGCAAGGCGCGATATCGTTATGCACACTCAGAAGACACCATGGATAACGTACGAGACATTGATTATCTTTGTTTGTTTGTTTGGAGATGTTAGTAGGAAGCAACACACAACAAATAGTATTTGCATGTAAGAGCTAGCCGCCTCATTTATCATGAAATCTGTATTTATTCAATCATGAACGATTTTAAGGAAATATCTGCGATCAGCTATCCTTCCCTTAGCCATGTCACAAATGACAGCCATGCACAAGACATATTGATGCATTCACATATTGCGTCATTTCCATCATTTCTCCACACACGTTACATCAGAAATATAGCGGTAGTTTAAAAAGTTTCATGTTTTAATTTAATATTTCTTTCATCCGGAAAGCGTCTGCCAGTCTTAAAGAAAGACAGAAACAAAACTGGGCGAAAAGATTTTAAAAAATATTTCTTCTTTTCCGCCAGTTTTATTTCTGTCTTTCTTCCTTTCTGTTTGTATGCCTCTACTGGTTTCCTCTGCCTGTCTGTCTGTCCGCCAGCCTGCCTGTCTGTTTGTCTGCCTGTCTGTCTATGTCTATGTCTTTTTTCTGTCTCTCTCTGTCTCACTGTCTCAATCTGTCTCTATGTCTCTCTGTCTCTGGCTCTCTGTCTCTGTCTCTGTCTGTCTGCCTGTCTGTCTCTCTCGCTCTCTCTGACTATCTGTGTCTCTCTGTCTCTGTTTCTCTGTCTCCCTGTCTCTCTGTCTCTCTATGTCCCTCTGTCTCTGTCTCTCTCTGTCCCTCTGCTCCTGTCTCTGTCTGTCTGTCTGTTTGTCTCTCTCTCTCTCTCACTTTCTCTCTGTCTCTGTCTGTCTGTCTCTCTCCACCCCCCCCCCCTCTCTCTCTCTCCCTCATTCCCTCTCTTTGTCACTTTCTCTTTTACCACCTCTGTCTGTCTAGCTCTCCCCACCCCTGCCTCCCGAAAAGATCTGTCAGCCTTTCACTTTTTTTCTCTACCGACCACCTATCGTCCATCCAAACACTTGACAACCGACGGGACGTGATTCCCGCTCGATTGAAGATGTCGCAACTCCCCTTCTGTAAGTGGATTTGAACCCTCACGCTCCCACCTTTTGAATCGCTGCTGTGATAAAAAGGCCTGGAAAACGCGTTTCAGATACCCTAGCTGCCACATGTCGGCTTATTACGTCCATCTTTCAGCCGTATCTCTTTCAGCTTCGGACAGATCTCCTGTGAAGTCTCGCTCAGACTGGGATACTGGGATACTGCCAGTGTCGGTCGAATGCTGCGTTAGTGCTGATGGCAACCAGCTCTATAATATCATTTTGGCGTCTGTCACACTGAGCTAGTTTTGGGGATCAATCTAATTACTGCTTGGGACTGGGTGGCATAGATTTCTTTTTATCGCCTTCTTCGTCTTCAGGATTTCGTGCGATTGGTGTTTTCTTGATTAGTGTCGGCGTCTTCCTCGGGGTTGTTTTGAAGGGTGTGGGTTAATTCTGTTAACCGGCTGTGATGTGTGAAAGGTTAGTTGTGTTAGTTGTTGTGTCTGAAGGGCAGGGTCTAATTGTCAGCTGGTGTGTCTAAACAATGTGGGTTAATTGTGTCGGTTGTCATGTTTGTATGGAGGATTTAGTTTTATTGGCTGTTGGAGGATCCTGCGCTTGATTTAATTGAGTTAATGGTTGCTTGCACGTCTCTCTCGCGCGCGAGACCACACACACACACACACACACACCACACACACGCGCGCGCGCGCACACACAGCCACACTCACACATACATCGCGCACATGTGTGTGTGTGTGTGTTGTGTGTGTGTGTGTGTGTGTGTGTGTGTGTGTGTGTGTGTGTGTGTGTGTGTGTTGTGTGTGTGGGGTGTGATGTGGTGTGCCACACTCAGCCACACTCACATACCGCGCTCGCGCAGCGCGCGCTCACACACACCACACACACACACACACAACACACACACACACACACACACACACACACACACACACACACACACACACACACACCACACACACACACACCACACACACACACCGCACGTGTGTTTGTTTCTTTGTATGGGGTGGGGGGAGGGGGGTGCGTGCACGCGTGCGTGAGTATAGAATTGTGTTGTATTAGCATACATGGATGTAAACATGCAACCTCTGTGTTTCACATACTTTTGTGTCCAGTGTCAGTTGCCACTGCAAAGCGCTTATGGCGCATCCCAAGATGAGGCACTCTAGACCTCTACACCATCGCCATTATCATTAACACACAAGCTCGATTCAAGGCCTTCTGTCATAAACGCATTAGCCTCTCAATCAATGCCCGCCTATCTCTACGACTGTCCAAATCCTTACACTCCGTCCCGATATCTCCGCTCATCTTCCAACACTTTGACTCTCAGGATACTTCGTGCGACTCTATCATCTGCTAGACAAAGCTGCATCGCCGTTACTGGACCCAGCTTCCAGTCAAATGTGAGACACGTTCAATATCAATTCAGTTTCGGGGCTGTAGTTACAGTCATCATCGGTCCGCTTTGAAGAGGTAATCAATGCCGGTCTGTTTTGTGATGTAGCGGTCAGTTTACTGTCGTGCTGCGAGGAAACGGTCCTATCTATTTTGCTGGACTGGTTGTCTGCTTTTAAGGGGTCATTACCATTCCTGTATGAGAGGGAGAGCGGTCTATTTATGACAAAAACTCGAACACAGTTGAAGTTAATACATTTAATAAAAGGCATAGTAACAGCTAGGATGTTTGTCAATAATTATACATTATTACAAGTGGCAGGAATAATGATGATCGCGTACCTGTTATGCATGACATATTTTTATACATGTATATCTAACGATCTGGGCAAAGGGGTAAGTGTCAGCCGTAGACACCTGCATAATTTTTCTTTTGATTGTCTTGTTTTACTACAGACTGTGATTCGAAATGATGTGTACTTGAAGGTGAATACTCTGTTACCTTAGTTTAGTGCTTTTTGTGGGAATTTGCCCAACGGAAGCGGCTAGTATCTGTCTATAGTAAACTAAAGGCCAGGTGAATGCACGATCTGAGGGAAGAACGCCTAACCGCTTCGGCATAGCTATAATATGAGGTGTTCAGTTCAAGATGGTGCCTTATGAACACCCACGGGAATGTCCATATGCGCTCCATCGGTTTTCTGACAATTTCTTTTTCCAGTGGAGCCTCTGATACAGCAAGAAAAGAAGATGAGTAATCGAAGGCAGTCAGAATGAAACGACTCATTTAAAGTTGTTTGTTGCTGCTGCTGTTGTTGTTTTGTTGTGTGTGTCTTTTTAGGCTGGGTTGGGGGAGGGAGGAGTGTCTGGCTATTGTGAACAAGAATAAACAAATCCCAGTACTGATATTGAAAGGCTACCTGCACTAAATCTGTGAATCGGTCTATAAACTGATGGTCGGCTGGTCGCAACACCTATACACATACCGCGATCTTTGGTCCAGTTCTCCCCTTTTCATCTCTCTGGATCAACCCTTCCTATTCAGGTTCTTGGTCCAGCCCTCCTCATTCAGGTTCCTGGTCCAGCCCTCCTCATTCAGGTTCCTGGTCAAGCCCGCCCTATTCAGGTTCCTGGTCCAGCCCTTCTCATTTAGGTTCCTGGTCCAGCCTTCCTCATTTAGGTTCCTGGTCCAGTCCTCCTCATTCAGGTTCCTGGTTCAGCCCTCCCTATTCAGGTTCCTGGTCCAGTCCTCCTCATTCAGGTTCCTGGTCCAGCCCTCCCTATTCAGGTTCCTGGTCCAGCCCTCCCTATTCAGGTTCCTGGTCCAGCCCTCCCTATTCAGGTTCCTGGTCCAGCCCTCCTCATTCAGGTTCCTGAGTCCAGCCCTCCCTATTCAGGTTCCTGGTCCAGCCCTCCCTATTCAGGTTCCTGGTCCAGTCCCTCCCTATTCAGGTTCCTGGTCCAGCCCTCCTCATTCAGGTTCCTGATCCAGCCCTCCCTATTCAGGTTCCTGGTCCAGCCCTCCCTATTCAGGTTCCTGGTCCAGTCCTCCCTATTCAGGTTCCTGGTCCAGCCCTCCTCATTCAGGTTCCTGATCCAGCCCTCCCTATTCAGGTTCCTGGTCCAGCCCTCCCTATTCAGGTTCCTGGTCCAGCCCTCCCCATTCAGGTTCCTGGTCCAGCCCTCCCTATTCAGGTTCCTGGTCCAGCCCTCCTCATTCAGGTTCCTTATCCAGCCCTCCTCATTCAGGTTCCTGGTCCAGCCTTCCTCATTTAGGTTCCTGGTCCAGCCTATTCAGGTTCCTGGTCCAGTCCTCCCTATTCAGGTTCCTGGTCCAGCCTCATTCAGGTTCCTGGTCCAGCCCTCCTCATTCAGTCCTGGTCCAGCCCTCCTATTCAGGTTCCTGGTCCAGCCCTCCTATTCAGGTTCCTGGTCCAGCCTTCCTCATTCAGGTTCCTGGTCCAGCCTTCCTCATTTAGGTTCCTGGTCCAGTCCTCCCTATTCAGGTTCCTGGTCCAGCCTATTCAGGTTCCTGGTCCAGCCCTCCTCATTCAGGTCCCTGGTCCAGCCCTCCTCATTCAGGAGTCTATTCAGGTTCCTGGTCCATTTGTTCAGGTTCCTGGTCCAGCCCTCCTCATTCACGATCCTGGTCCAGCCCTCCCTATTCACGATCCTGGTCCAGCCCTCCTCATTCAGGTTCATGGTCCAGCCCTCCTCATTCAGGTCTGGTCCAGCCCTCCTCATTCAGGTTCATGGTCCAGCCCGCCCTATTCAGGTTCGATGTCCAGCCTATTCAGGTTCCCGGTCCACCCACACAATTTAAGTTCCTGGTCCAGCCTATTCTTGTTGCTGATCCAACCTATTTAGATTCCTGGTCCAGCTTATTGAGGTTCCCTCTCCAGCCCCCACGCTCCCTGTCCATGTTCGCAATCCTTCCTGACAAGGCAGCAAGGAGACCCCCGACACCCGACACCTACGTCTTAGTCTTATAGCTACCCGTACCGCTCCCATGACGGTGTCAGCGCCAGAGTAGAGAAATGGAAGCAATCGTGTCGTATAGACAGCCTGACCTACTTGTCGCGTGACGACTGATGTGGCAGAAGACACGTGCAAACAGAATAGCATCTCATGTCGCGAGTCAACTCCACAGAAGCGGTACTCGCAGAGAGCATTCTTTAGCGAAGATAGCGAGAGAAGTGGGACCTCAGAGCCGACTGGGATTGTCTCGGCTCGTAGATTTATGTTCGGCGGTGCGGAAGCTTCTCGCTAGGCTTATTTCGGAGTTGCGGATTTGTGAAAGGAAGTTAGCGTGGCGGATCTCGCTGAGGTGCCAGCTTTCATCTTGAGACAAGCTTGCGAAACGGAGAATCGATAGTAAAGGTTCCTGTTGTTGTTTTGTTATAGGGTCCATTTCTTCTTCTTCTTCTTCTTCTTCTTCTTCTTCTTCTTCTTCTTCTTCTTCTTCTTCTTCTTCTTCTTCTTCTTCTTTTCTTCTTCTTTTTTTCTTCTTTTTGTTTTTGTTGCCCTCGTTTCGGGGGCTTTTTGGTTATATTTTTTGTTTTTTTTGTTTTTTCTTCTTCTTCTTCTTTTTTCTTCTTCTTCCTTTTTTTCTTCTTCTTCTTCTTCTTCTTTTTTCTTCTTCTTTTTTTCTTCGTTTTTTTTTGGTGCGGGGGGGTGTTTTGGGGTTTTTTTTTTAATTTTTTTGTTTTCTTCTTCTTCTTCTTCTTCTTCTTCTTCTTCTTCTTCTTTTTCTTCTCTTTTTTCTTCTTTTTCTTTTTCTTTTTTTTTTTTAGGGTTTTTTTTTTGGGGTTTTGTTTGTTGTTTTTTTTGCTTTTTTCTTCTTCTTCTTCTTCTTCCCTTTTTCTTCTTCTTCTTCTTCCCTTTTTTTCTTCTTTTTCTTCTTCTTCTTCTTCTTCTTCTTTTTCTTCTTTGTTTTTTTTGTCGTCGTTTTTCTTTTTTGGGGATTTATGTTTTTTTTTTGTGTTTTTCTTCTTCTTCTTCTTCTTCTTCTTCTTCTTCTTTTTTTCTTCTTCTTCTTCTTCTTCTTCTTCTTCCTTCCTTTTTTGTTGTTGTCGTCGTTTCGGGGCTTTTTGGTCTTAATTTTTGGGGGGGGTTTTTTTTTTTTTCTTCTTCTTTTCTTCTTCTTTTCTTTTCTTCTTCTTCTTCTTCTTTTCTTCTTCTTCTTCTTCTTCTTCTTCTTTGTTGTTTTTGTTTTGGGTTTTTTTTGGGGTTTTTTTTGGGGTATATTTTTGGTTTCTTCTTCTTCTTCTTCTTCTTCTTCTTCTTCTTCTTCTTCTTTTTTTCTTCTTCTTCCTTTTTCTTCTTCTTCTTTTTCTTCTTTTTTTGTTGTTGTCGTCGTTTCGGACTTTTTTGGTGTATTCTTGTTTTTTTGTGTTTTTTTTTTTCTTCTTTTCTTCTTCTTATTTTTTTGTTGTTATCGTGTTTTGGGCTTTTTTTTTGTGTTTTTTTTTTTTTTTCTTCTTTTCTTCTTTTTCTTCTTTTTCTTCTTCTTTTTCTTCTTTCTTTTTTTCTTCTTCTTTTTTTTTTTGGGTCGTCGGGTTTCGGGCTTTTTTTGGGCTTATTTTTGTTTTTTTGTTTTGCTTCTTTTTTTTTTCTTCTTTTTCTTCTTTGTTGTTATTGTTGTTTTTTGGGGTTTTTTTTTGTTGTTTTTTGTGTTTTCTTCTTCTTCTTCTTCTTCTTCTTCTTCTTTTCTCTTTTTTCTTTCTTCTTTTTTCTTCTTCTTCCCCTTTTTCTTTTTCTTCTTCTTCTTTGTTTTGTTTGTCTTTTGTTTTGGGGTTTTTGGGTTTTATTTTTGTTTTGTGTTTTGCTTCCTTTTTTTCTTCTTCTTTTTCTTCTTCTTCTTCTTCTTTTCTTCTTCTTTTTTCTTCTTTCCTTTCTTCTTTTTTTTTTTCTTCTTCTTCTTTTTCTTCTTCTTTGTTGTTTTGTGTTTTTTGTTTTTGGGGTTTTGGTTGTTTTTTTTTTTCCTTCTTCTTTTTCTTTTCCCTTTTTTTTTTTTTTTCCCTTTTTTCTTTTCCTTTTTTGGTGTATTGTTTGTTTTGTGTGTTTTTCTTCTTCTTCTTTTCTTCTTTTTCTTCTTCTTCTTCTTTTTCTTCTTCTTCTTTTCCCTTTTTCTTCTTCTTTTTTTCTTCTTCTTTGTTGTTGTTGTCGTCGTTTTGGGGGTTTTTTGGTTAAAATTTTTTTTTGTTGTTTCTTCTTCTTTTTTCCTTCTTCCCTTTTTTTTTTTTTTGTTTTTTTTTTTTTTTTTTTGGGGAAAAAGGGGGGGTTTTTTTTTTCTTCTTCTTCTTCTTCTTCTTCTTCCTTCTTCTTCTTCTTTTCTTCTTCTTCTTCTTTTTCTTCTTTTTCTTCTTCTTTTGTTTTGTTGTCGTCGTTTTTGGGGTTTTTTATATGGTGGTTTTTCTTTTTTCTTTTTTCTTCTTCTTCTTCTTCTTTTCTTCTTCTTCTTCTTCTTTTTCTTCTTCTTCTTCTTCTTTTCTTCTTTTTTTTTTTTTTTTTTTTTTTTTTTTTATTTTTTTTTTCCCCTTTTTCTTCCTTTTTGTTGTTGTTGTCGTGTTTTGGGGTTTTTGGATTTATGTTTTTTTTTGTGTTTTGCTTTCTTCTTCTTCTTCTTCTTCTTCTTCTTTTTCTTCTTCTTCTTCTTCTTCTTCTTCTTCTTCTTTTTTCTTCTTCTTCTTTTTTTTTTTTTTTTTTTTTTTTTTTTTTTCCTTTTTTTTTTTTTTTCTTCTTCTTTTCTTCTTCTTCTTCTTCTTCTTCCTTTTTTTCTTCTTCTTTTTTCTTCTTCTTCTTCTTCTTCTTTGTTTTTTGGGGTTTTTTTTTGGGTTTGTTTTTTTTTTTTTTTTTTTTTTCTTTTTTTCCTTTTTTTCTTCTTCTTTTTTTTCTTCTTCTTCTTCTTCTTCTTTTTTTTTTTCTTCTTTTTTTTTCTTTTTTTCTTCTTCTTCTTTTTTTTTCTTTTCTTTTTTTTTTTTTTTTTTTTTTTTTTTTTTTTTTTTTTTTTTTTTCCCCTTTTTCTTCTTCTTCTTCTTCTTTTTTTTTTGTCGTGTTTCGGGCTTTTTTTTTAATGTTTTTTTTTTTGTGTTTGCTTTTCTTCTTCTTCTTCCTTTTTTCTTCTTCTCTTCTTCTTCTTTTTCTTCTTCTTCTTCTTCTTCTCTTCTTCTTCTTTTTTCTTCTTCTTCTTCTTCCCCTTTTGCTTTTTTTGTTTTGTCGTTTTTGGGCTTTTTTGGGGTATATGTTGTTTTGTGTGTTTGCCCCTTTTTTTTTCTTCTTCTTCTTCTTTTCTTCTTCTTCTTCTTTTTCTTCTTCTTCTTCTTCCTTCTTCTTCTTTTTCTTTTTCTTCTTCTTCTTCTTCTTTTTTGTTTTGTTGTTTTTTGTGTTTTTTTTGGTGTTTTTTTGGTTTTTTCTTCCTTTTTTTTCTTTTTCTTCTTCTTCTTCTTTTCTTCTTCTTCTTTTTTCTTCTTCTTCTTCTTCTTCTTCTTCTTCTTCTTCTTTTTTTTTGTTGTTTGGGTTGTTTTTTTTGGGTTTTTGTTTTTTTTGTGTGTTTCTTTTTTTCTTCTTCCTTTTTTTCTTCTTCTTCTTCTTCTTCTTCTTCTTTTTCTTCTTCTTCTTCCTTCTTTTTTTCCTTCTTCTTCTTCTTCTTCCCTTTTTCCTTCTTCTTCTTCTTCTTCTTCTTCTTTTTTTTTTCTTCTTCTTTTTTTTCGTGTTTCGGGGCTTTTTGGTTTATGCTTTTTTTGGGGTTTGCCCTTTCCTTTTCCTTTTCTTCTTCTTCTTCTTCTTCTTTTCCTTCTTCTTCTTCTTCTTCTTCTTCTTCTTCTTTCTTCTTCTTCTTCTTTGTTGTTTTTTGTGTTTGGGCTTTTTTGGGGTATATGTTTGTTTTGTGTGTTTGCTTCTTCTTTTTCTTCTTTCTTTTCCCTTTTTCTTTTCTTCCTTCTTCTTTTCCCTTTTTCTTTTTTCTTCCTTTTTTTTTTGTTTTGTTGTTGTTTTGGGTTTTTTGGGGTATATTTTTTTCTTTGTGTGTTTGCCCCTTCCCCTTCTTCTTCTTCTTCTTTTTTCTTCTTCTTCTTTTCTTCTTCTTTTTCTTCTTCTTTCTTCTTCTTCTTTGTTGTTGTTGTTGTTTTTTTGGGTTTTTTTTGGGGTATATGTTTTGGATTTTCTCTTCTTCTTCTTCTTCTTCTTCTTCTTCTTTCTTCTTCTTCTTCTTCTTCTTCTTCTTCTTCTTCTTTTTCTTCTTTTTTTTGGTGGTGTGTGTTTGTTTGTGATCTGTGTACCCTTCCGCCCGCCTCTGTGTGTGTTTTTGTGTGTTTTGTGTGTGGGGTGCGTGCGTGGGGTGCGTCTGCGTGCGTGCGTGCGTGGTCGTGCGTGGGGGGGCTTTTTTTTTATTGTCTTCTTTTATGTTATTTTGTTCTTTGTGTTTAAAAACAATAAAAGACATGGGGTGAACTCTAATTACATAGCCCACATTCATACACA
>JABMCL010000603.1:320000-325000 GCA_018857735.1 Alviniconcha marisindica
ATATTTCACGATGACATGTAAAGAATAAAGAGAGACAATGATGTGAGCGCGTCTACAAAGGGAAATGATCTCTACCTACCCCAGTGAGTAACGAGCTCTTTTGGGTGCACTAGATCTAGTACACTGCGTAAAGGATACCCTTGAAAAGACGTTCGCACACGAGAAAAGAAAGAAGAGGAAGAAAACTGTTCCCTTCAGAGAGAACTTACTTGGGGCCACAATTAGGATCCTTTCCCGGCCCGATTCCATTCTTTCCGGGGGCTAGCAAGAGAATTTAACCTGGAATAGGCCGATTCTGTTTTTGATCGCCAGCCAGACCGGCTTCGCCCAAGGAGAGTTCATCAGTGACGCAGAGGTGATAATGACTGGAGACATTTTTTTCAACCCATAACCAGAAAAGAAAGACCACTAACATCGTGGCCTTCTTTTCAGGTAGGGGTGACTTTATGTATATATATATATAACACGGAACACGTGTCTTCAATTTTAGTGTCATTTGTTTTGATATGAATCTGGTTCTTCGTGCATGTTTATATAGCGTATACCTGCATTCTTTGTGCTTTAAGAAAAGCTCTTCTTTTCGCGAAGCTTGAAACCGCTTCATTTAATGTAAAAGCGTCTTTCCTTATTTGGCAGTTGATCATTGTTTTCAGTTTCAATATGCCAAGTCACGTTGATTCTCTGTTTTTGCGTGTGTACTTCTGTACATAGAAGTGTGTTTTCAAGTGTTAGTCTGATATATATATATATATATATATATATATATATATATATATATATATATATATATATATATATATATATATATATATATATAAGTGTAATTTAAGTTTGTATGACGCAATTTTAATGTTCTTTGACTCTGCAGAAAAATGCAGGCGTAACTCTATGGTTGTTTGACGCTGTGCAGAAATGCAGGTGTACTACGGTTGTCTGAATCTTTACGTAAATGTCTATAACACTAAAGTATATTGAGTCTGTACAGAACGGCAGGTGTAATTTCAGGTTTTACGACAAAAATTCGAACAGAGTTGAACGTGTTTTTGTTTGTTTGTTTGTTTTTAATTTAATCAACGGATTGTCTGAGTGTACAGAGCCACATTACTACAGGTGTAACTGTAAGGTTGTTCGGGTCCGTACAGAGATACAGATGTGATTCTAAAGTTCTCATGTGACTACCGGACACTTAATACGCTGAAGAAGAAGAAGAAGAAGAAGAAGAAGAAGAAGAAGAAGAAGAAGAAGAAGAAGAAGAAGATGATGAGAAGAAGAAGAAGAAGAAGAAGAAGAAGAAGAAGAAGAAGAAGAAGAAGAAGATGATGAAGAACAAGAACAAGAAGATTTTTAAATGCATCAAACCTTACATTTCAAGCCTAAAAACAATACCTGACATAAACACTGAAGAAGAAGAAAGAAGAAGAAGAAGAAGAAGAAGAAGAAGAAGAAGAAGAAGAAGAAGAAGATTTTTAATTGCATCAAACCTTATATTTCAAGCCTAAGGTCAATACGTGGCATAAACACGGAAAACAGTCCCACTAGGCGTGTAGAAGAGACCATGCATCACACATGAATCACAAAGCAATCAAAAGGCACTACTGCGCTCGCTAAAAAAAGAAGTTATAACACAAAGCACCCCTAATCAAGCTGTCTGTAAAGTTAACACTCAGACACACAAACAGCATTGTAAAACAAATAACTTCATCTGCTAGAGCTGTGCGTATATTACTATAATTTATCTGACAAACACTGTCCCAGTGAATTTTTCTATGGATGTTATAGTGCCAAATTACCAGCCACCACGTGTGAGAATGTTAGACTTAAATGGACTAGCATCTGAGAAGAACATGTTAACCACTCAAATCATCTTGATGAGGTGTTGTTTGTTTGTTTTTTGTTTGTTCGCACCTCCTCCCGCCCCCCCCCCCCCCCCTCCGCCCTAAAATACACCGTAATGGGCACACACACACACTCTCACACACACACACAGATCACACACACACACACACACACACACACACACACACACACACACACACACACACACACACACACACACACACACACACACACACACAACGGCTACAGACGCTGTCGATCCATACTTTGCTGGCGGCAATTTTACAAGTTTAACACGATGAACAAACTATTGCTGAGAATTGTAGGCGGCAAAGGCCAGAATGGTATTTATTTTATTTTATTTTTATTTTATTTATTTTTATTTTTCTGCGCTGGTTCATTGAAAGTTACAAGTAATATAATCGTTGAAGCTTTTGGTTGATTGTCTCTGGTGCCATCATGACAACTGAGTATGGATGTTGCTGCGTCGATGTTTTTTTTTCAACTGTGACATAATTATCTTGCGAAATCAGTCAACCAATCAATCAGTGTTTTATTTTATGAATCTTCACAGCAAGGTGATACTATACAAATATTATACAAGATGTTTGTGAAGACGTGTACTTGAAAATAAAGAAATGTTTCAGTGTTTCATCTCTGTCCTTAGCTCCATTTATTCTGTCACTCCTTTAATTAAGCGGGGAACACTATATCATTCGACTGACAGAGGCTGCGAGAAAAGAAAAAGAAAAACATATGTCAAGGAATCTGGACGTAGTGCGACCGTTACACCGTGGTGGTGGCAGGACTAGTGACAATAACCACTACTATAAGGATGACGTGACTGAGGGACAGAGTGAGGCACAAGCATATGGAAGGTTCAAAAGAACGTTATTTATTAGGACAAAACACAGCATGCGAATTTTCGGGGTAATCCACTTCATCAAGCTACAAAACGACTCTTAAACAACAGTTACACGGTGAAAAACGATGAACATTGAGAGTGAGAGCTTAAGCCACGTATCGGTTTTTGCTTGTCTTATTTGTGCGTGCGTGCGTGCGTGCGTGCGTGCGTGCGTGCGTGCGTGCGTGCGTGTGTGTGTGTGTGTGTGTGTGTGTGTGTGTGTGTGTGTGACACGAAAGCAAAATAGCTCAACCCAAAACAGCTAAGTGGCTTAAACTCTCCATCTCATTTTTCATCGTTTTTCCCCGTTTAACTGTTTTTAAGTGTCCTTTTGTAGCTTGATAAATGGGATTACCCCGAAAATTCGCGTTCTTTTTCTTCTTCTTTCTTTTCTTCCTAATGCTGTAATATATGGCGTTCTTTTAAACCTTTTATGTGTTTGAATTTTGTTTTACAAAGCTAGCAGGCATTCTTTTTTTCTTTTCTTTTCTGTTGTTCTTTTGTTGTTGTTTTCGTTTTTGTTTGTTTGTTGTTGTTGGTGGTGTTTTTTGTTGTTGTTGTTTTGTTTTGTTTTTGTGTTTTTTTGGTCATGTTTTTTTAGAGTGAGGTATGTGTTGGATTAATTAGGCTGTGTATTGTTGCAATGTTTCATTATATATACAGTGACTTGAGCCTAACGCGTGTATCTGTGCATTCGAAATGAATTATTTATTTATTATGTTATTTATTATTGATGGCTATCAGGTTACGAGTGCTGCTGTAAACTCAGATACATGTCATAACAATCTAAGTCCCGTATCGGATTTCAAGATTGTAATTGATTTATGTGGTGTTTTGTAAAACATAACGATGCCCTTATAATGATAATAATGGACGGCTGAAGTCACGTGATTCTCAGTGTGACTGTTAAAGTTATCTCTGACATTGGTTGAGATTGTGGTGACCTTGCTTATTGTACAATGTGCATGCAATGCGCGTGTACAAAATGCGACCCTCTCAAAAACTAAACAAACAAACAAACAAGCAAACAAACAAACAATAACAATAATAAATCAATTTTAAAATTGTTTGTTAGGTAAAGAGACCTATGACCTTGTGATGCGATCGATATATTGGGAACGGGGAGGGGGCGGAGGGGGGGGGGGGGGGTGAATACCATTGTGAGAGAGAAAAAGAAAAAGAAAAAAAGAAAAAAAGGAAGAGGATATGAGCACGCCGTTGTAATGTGTTAATTAAGACTAGTCGGAGGTTGGTGTCGAGTTCTCACGATGACTGTGCCTACGAGCATTTCATGTAGCTATGTCGGTGCGCATTGCCGCCAAAGATGTCTACTGCTGTCTAATAATTACGGTGGCAATATCATTGTACAATGTGGCCAAGGCCACGTACGGTTTTGGCCTCAAGCAATTACAACTGCTAGGACCGTGAGTGTAATGTGGCCAGGACTGCGTGGTTCTCTGGTGTTGAGTGATGACGATGGTCGTGTCTGTGTGTAATGCTGACAAGACTGTGTGATGAATTGCTGTTGAGTATGACGATGACCCCGTGTGTGTGTGTGTGTGTGTGTGTGTGTGTGTGCGTGCGTGCGTGCGTGCGTGCGTGCGTGCGTGCGTGCGTGCGTGCGTGGGTGCGTGCGTGCGTGCGAGCGTGCATGCGTGCTGGTCAGTAATGCCGATGGCTATGTCTGTGTACAGTGCGACCAAAACTGTGTGATGATCTTGTGTAGAGTAATTACGACGGCAATGGCTGTGTGCAATGTGGGCAATACCGCGTGAGTCTCATGTCCAGTAAGTACGATGGTCATGTTTGTGTCTAGTGTGACCAGGGCTATGTGGCACTTCGGTAATTACAATGGCCACGTCGGTGTGTAATATGGCCAAGAATACACGCGTGATTACGATGGCGAGTGATTACGATGGTCATTGCTGTGGATGATGTGGCCAAGACTATGTAATGCTTGAATAATTCCGATGGCTATGGTTGTGTGTAGCGTGGCCAAGAACAAGAGGGTCTCTGATGTTGAGTAAGCACGATAGACAGCCTGGGTCTAGTATGGCCAATACTATGTGATACTTCGGTAATTACAACGGCCATGTCGGTGTGTAATGTGGCCAAGATCCCATGGGTCGTTGATGCCGTGTAACGATTGTTATGTCGGCGTACGATACGGGCAAGACTACGTTAGTCCTTATGGCGAGTAATTACAGTGGCTGTGCCTGTGTGTATTGTGGCCAAGACCTCGCGTGTCACTGATGTCGAT
>JABMCL010000603.1:330000-332500 GCA_018857735.1 Alviniconcha marisindica
TCGAGAGATCAAGAGAGGGAGGAAGAGAAATCACTTTTCATCCTGTGCTATCGGGACCATCACCCGCAGTAACGTCCCTTGGCTTGGCCCTCTGGATATTGGCTTAGTTGGCGCTTATGATATTAGATTTGTCACCGAATAAATCAGACGCATGCGCAGAGGCTAACGACAGTATCATCGCAGTGCAATGACGGCCGACGAATGGCGCAAGTTGCAATCGCGAAGAGTTCCTCTCATCCATACACACGCGCGCGCGCGCACGCACACGCACACACACGCACACGCACGCACGCACGCACGCACGCACGCACACACACACACACACACGTGATGAATTCAGTATATAACAGCTTCCCCTTAGTTGATGAAACATATAAGTTTTGATAATGTGATTCTAGAAGATTATTTTTCTTCTTCTTCTTTTCCTTTTTTTTGGGGGGGGGGGCGGACAATGGGTGTGTGTGTGTGGGAAGTCGGCGGGGATTTTAATTTCCCGCTGTGTTGCGCACCTCACTGAAATATACTGGTTCCGAAAGGATGGGGTATTCGGTCTGATTCTGATGAACGCTGTACCACTTATAACTGGAACATGTCTGTGTACAGATCCTTTCTGTCTTCCTACAGTCTAATCTCTGTGCCCTGTGTTTTATCAACAGGCGGCAGAATGGTATCTAATAACAGTTTAAATCTCATGGAATTTGCTTTCTGCCTCATTGTGCATTTCTGTCAACGGGGTCTAACGCCAGAGAATTTGTTTCAGATTATTCAGCTGGTTTGTTGTTGCAGTTATTGTTATGATACCGTTATGCTTGAACTCGAGGGGTATATTTATTAGTATACCACTCTGATCCATCTGTCACAAAGTGCGCGTTGAGGCGCTTCAGCCGATCACCATGCCTGGATCTCAGGTAGGTAGGTAGGTAGGTAGTGTTGCTTAATGTCCTCAGATGTCAGTTGACGTATTAGGGACAAGGTGAGACCAATGCCGAAGCATGGTTCAATATAGCTTTACGTCCACGGAAACCAGAAGGCTCGTTAGGACGGACAGCCCAGGACGGCCACCTCGACTCTCACACAGCTCCTAAACTATGGATCTCAGGTACGGCAAACAAAACTAGTTTTGCACCTGCCAGAGGTGAAATATCGGTGGGTGTTTTTTTTGTTGCGACTTTCGCTGATTTCTCTACTATTTGAGATGCCTTGGAAGAATTGCTTTTATGAGGAATGCAAGCCGGATTCTCGATATGCTGATCCATTTTCTGAAGCGGTGCTTTTTGCATTTTCCAAGACCGTTTCTGACTGCATTCAGGTGTCTCACAAAGAGAGTTAGTGTGTATTAATGTTAGTATTAGTATTAGCGTTAGTGTTAGTGTTAGTGATAGTGTGTGTGTGTGTGTGTGTGTGTGTGTGTGTGTGTGTGTGTGTGTGTGTGTGTGTGTGTGTGTGTGTGTGTGTGTGTGTGTGTGTGTGTGTGTGTGGCGGTAGGGAGGCGACACCTTTCAATACGAGAAGCTAGTTAGTGACTGGATTTTAACGTCCTGTCAGCCGCACATGACAGGATGAATGAGGGTTTGCGCTGGGAGATACGGGCAACGCAATTTACCAAATTACCATACAATAATTATCAACTCATTCTACAGGCAATGCCGTTATGGGCACTCGAAGGAAATGCTACCATTGTTTGAATTTTATTTCCTGACATGTTAGTATAGTCGTGTTTTCAGTGTTGTTTACAAGCCGATGGAAGTATTATGAGCGAGAGATCGCAAACTCGGTTGACCAGTACATACACCAAGCGCTGCTCGACACTGTCAGATAACTTTATTCACTGCTCTATTCGCAAAATTCACCAGTTTAACACATACTTATTTTCACAACAATGAGATGTTTGTAAGCAAAGGCCGTTTGACTTGACCTATGTTTGAACCAGGTTTTTGCCAATGTATGCATGCTTCTGTGACGTTTGACCTTCAAATTTCTTCACAAACCTTTTTTTTTTTTTGATCCATTCGGTTGAATGGCCAAACGCATTTTTTATACCAGACTGTTATTGTACTTGCCGATTTGTGCAGTTGCACTGACTGTGAAACATTTCATGCGTGAAAGTTCACTGTCACAAGTTCACTGTGAAATTTTCGCTTTCCATTTCGCTATGATTACCACAGGTTTTATTGCTTGTTACTCGTTGTTGGGACTATGTCCAACCAGTTTTTTTCTGGACATCGGCGTCTTTGAAAGTACAGTAATGAACACGACAATCGTGCACAAATTGTTTGCCATTGTATGGTTAAATGGGCACTTGGTAGACGTCGTGTTGATTAAAATAAAACTGCATGAAGTTAGAAGCAGCGCAGCCAAAGACCTTTGTTACGGTGTAGACACTGAATAATGCCAAGCGTAATACCGAACGTAACATCAAGTGGTACTGCTATTGTGAATATACGTACTGCTCGGCTCGGTCACTGAGCTGCTGTTACTGTGTGAAGCACAATGGACGTTT
>JABMCL010000603.1:342500-345000 GCA_018857735.1 Alviniconcha marisindica
AAAAAAAAGCCGTTTAACCCCTTCACTGTCGCAGCCTGTATTTTTATTTTTTTATTTTTTTGTTTCGGGCTGAAAGATGCACGGATGTGCGTGCAAAAACAGTATATTTTCCGGTCCTGCAAAAAAATCTGCTTTCAATAATATGCATTTTGATGAACATTATTTCACATGTCAGTGCCAAAAAGAAGACAAAAAGGTTGAAAGGTTTCAAATTTCGCACATTGATGGATGACAGAACACAACATGCGATTTTTAGGGGTAAGCCCCTTTTCTTAGTCTACAAAACAACCCTTAAACAACAGATAAGCGGTGACAAATGAAATGTAGGATCCTCATCTGCTTTGGGCTGAATTGTTTTGTGTTGTTTTGGTGATCAGTGCTTGGAGGAATGCTGGCAATACAATAATCATCATGTAAAAATCGTTGTCACATACTGGGTGTATCAATGTGAAACTGTTTCAACACTTACATTTAAAAATAATATTAAAAAAAATTATTTAAAAAAAGCGTGTAAGAGTTAATGGTTAATGCATTAATATTATTCAAGAATTAATGCTTTCTAATATTCTTTCTTTTCTTCTTCTTCTTCTTTTTTTCTTTTTTTCTTTTCTTTTTTCTACTGTCCTTTGACAATAAAGATCGATTCAGGTCACGAAAACGGGCGTAAGCGTGACTAACGTGGCAATGGTTACAGTCATACAGATACAGTTATATGATGAAAATCATACACCTGATAACGTAATAATGGTAAATCATTGCCTGCATGCATTATATGTTCATGAAAACGAATCATCCGTACCTCGAGGAGAAACGGCCAAATCTTCATCGATTTCGCCATCGCCGTCGTCATCTGAAGCAACAAATTCCAGCTGATTATCTCAGTGACATCTTCAACTCTGGCACACATTTGCACAACTATAACCGTTATAGATATCGTTTTAAAAATCACGATGATTCAATCGTCGCAAAACATTGACATGCACACACCTGATGTCCAAACTGATTTCTTGTCACTCATTATGAGGTAAATGCCACACATTATGAGGTAAATGCAAAAGCATTTCACCAATCCCATACATTAAATGACTGAGCAATGTATTGAACATAATCAAGCAACCTGAGCTAACGATTTCGAATTGACCACCAAACGAACATCAGCACAAACATAATAAACGAGTACGCATGTAATCACGCAAACAAGCAACAAGTAGTTTATTTATTGTGTGCCATATGGGAATGCTGGGATTCAACAAAGAAGCCATCACACTTTTAAAAATATGCACTATCATTAACACACACACACACACACACACACACACACACACACACACACACACACACACACACACACACACCACAACAACACACACACACACACACACACACAAACAACCACACAACAAACAAACACACACACACACACACACACACACACACCCAACACACACACACACACACACACACACACACACACACACACACCCACACACACACACACACACACACACACACACACACACACACACACACACACACACACACACACACACACACACACACACACACACACACACACACACGCACGCATGCACGTACGATTTTGTATACCCCTTTTAGAGACAATCGTGAAAGGATACCAAAGTTCGAAGAAGAAGAAGAAGAAGAAGAAGGAGGAACAAGAACGAGAAAAAACTAATAAAACAAAACAATATGATAAGATTCTCCTTGATATGTTTAGTTCATGCGTCTTGTTTCCACAACGTCAGTCTCCTCAACGAATGCAACACACCCAGGAGCCAAACCCGTGTGAATACAACTTCAGACTTGTCCTCAGAGAACACCACATATTCAGGAGTTTACCACGGTTACACCACAACCCCAGGACAACTGCGGGTGAATATCACAACTTCAGGAGTATCCTCGGAGAACATCACATAGCCAGCAGTTATTGTATTTCTTTTTCGGAGAACACCACAACGCCAGTACAACCGCAAGTGAATACCAGAACTTCAGGAGTACCCTCGGAGAACATCACATAGCCAGCAGTTATTGTATTTATTTTTTCGGAGAACACCGCAACGCCAGGACAACCGTAGGTGAATACCACAACTTCAAGACTATCTTCAGAAAAAGAAAAAAAAGAAAAAAAAAATACCCAGTAGTTTCTGCACAAGTCCAGAAGAGGAATGTGAGTGGATACCACAACTTTAGGAGTACCCTGAGAGAGCACCACATACCCAGTACTTTCTCCGGAGAACACTACAGCTCCAGGGCAACCGCAAGTGAATACCACAACTTCAGGAGTACCCTTCATAGCACCTTACGCATGTGGCTCTGCATGAAGCGATATGGTGCATGGTTGTAAGGAGTACACAGAACGCGCCGAAACGGCAGCAGTTTCATGTGGCATCAACCATGCCAGCGCTGTAAGTACACCACTTTGGTGGATATTCAAAAACGCGCTCTAAGAAAAAAAGAATCTAAAAACTAAATAAAAACA
>JABMCL010000603.1:352500-360000 GCA_018857735.1 Alviniconcha marisindica
GTGTGTGTGTGCTCGTGGGGTGTGCTGTGTGTGTGTGTGTGTGTGTGTGTGTGTGTGTGTGCGTGGTGTGTGTGTCGTGCGTGTGTGCGTGCGTGTCGTGCGTGCGTGCGTGCGCGCTGCTTTTGGTTGTGTGTGGTGTGTGTGTGTGTGTGTGTGATGGTTTTGTATCGTGTGTTGCGTGTGTGTGCGTGTGTGTGTGTGTGCGTACATGTGTATGGGGGTGCGTGCGTGTGGACGGTTCTTTGTTTGTTTAATATTTGTTGTTGTTACTGTTGCCGCTGTTAAACTGATGAGAACGATGTTAAACAAAGTGTTACAATGTGTTTGTTTAGATGAGTATTAGGATTTCATTATGCCCTTGTTTTTTTTCTTCTTCATATTTTTGTTTTGTTTTACATCTTATTGTGTTTGTTTTGTGCGCTTTCGGATCAAGTTAGATTTTCGGAGGGTTGAAAGATGGAGGGACGCGCCTGCAAACAGTATATTTTCCGGTCCTATAAAACATCTACTTTCAACGCTATGCGCCTTGATGAAAATTCTTGCACATGTGAGTGCGAAAAAGAGAACAAAATGGCGTAAGGGTCTCAAATTTCGCGCTATTAATAGCCGTTTCCCAAGCTTCATAATGGCAACTATAGCGCTGTTCTTTGCTTCTGAGAAGATCCACCTCGTTCTAGTGTAAGCGTTTTATAAATACCATTTTACGTTATTTTACAATTACCACGTCCAGTGGTTGTACCAGCACGAAAGTTGTATGAGAATGTAAGAGTGGTAGAGTTTTTCGGTGTACCTCGATTTATTTGCGATACAAATGAGAGTTAGCGTAGGCGTGTACCTCGATTTACTTGCAATGCCAAGTGAGAGTTAGCGTAGGCGAGTACCTCGATTTACTTGCAATGCCAAATGAGAGTTAGCGTAGGCGTGTACCTCGATTTACTTGCAATGCCAAGTGAGAGTTAGCGTAAGCGTGTACCTCGATTTACTTGCAATGCCAAATGAGAGTTAGCTTAGGTGTCACAGATCTTTGTTGTTGAGTTCGGGTGACGTCTTTCGAGCGCTAATTAACTCCTCTTGTTTCTTGATTTCGCAAAAGGGCTGTGAAATTATAGGCCTAATTATGCTTCAGACAGAACATAAATCAGGTCCTTTCAGCGTGGTAATCTAAGCGCGAAAATAGTTTCACCCTCTCTCGGGTCAGTGTAATGTTAAAAGAGTATTTATAAGGCGCTTGCCTTAAGGTGAACCCGAAGCGCACAATACACACACACACACACACACACACACACACACACACACACACACACGCACGCACGCACGCACGCACGCACGCACGCACGCACGCACACACACACACACACACACACACACACACACACACATACACGCACGCACACACACACACAATAAAGTCGTCAAAATATATACACAATCCAGAGCAGAATGAAAGACGAGAAAGGACCATATTGACAGTCAGACGAACGTTGAGATGCTGGATCTTTGGAGACATTTCTGGAGCGCATATCAGCTTTCCATAACGATTAATTACCATCATGAAATGAACAGAACTGAAATGAACTGAGCCACATTTTGCTTTGCAGCCTGCTAACTTCCAGTGTTAATTGATCCACATCTTTGATCGAACGTCTGCGCCAGGGGAATAGGAGGAGGAGGGTGGGGATGGGGGGGGGGGGGGGGGGGGGGAGGTCTAGATCCAAGCTTTCTACCTTTTCTATGCCTTGGCCTCGTATTTCCGTAGGGATTTGAACCATCTCGATGCTCCCACGGGAAACAATAACGGTTTCGCTCCAGGTGCGGTTAAACTTCGGTGTGCTGACTGTGACGTAAATTGGACTGTTGGACACTGTGGTGATTAGGAGTTCTATGTATTCTGCCGCAATAGACAACGGCCTGGGACAGAAAAGAGAAAAACAAGCATTGTTAGAATATAGCCCTCTTTTACACACACACACACACACTCACACACACACACACAACACACACACACACACACCACACACACACACACACACACACACCACACACACCACCACTAACACATAACACACACACACACACAACCAACACACACACACTAACACACACACACCACCGTCGCAGCACGCACACACAAACTGCACACACACCCCCCGCCCCCCCACGCGCCCCCGCCCCCCCCCCCTCCCCCCCCCCCCCCCCCCCCCCCCCCCCCCACACACACACATACCCGAAATAACAATAAAATGAAGTAAAGACAAAACAACCGAGAGACATCACACAAACACAATAGCCTAAGGTAATTCTCACCTGGCATCCGAGTGAATGCAAGATGCATAAACTCCACCATGTGTACATCCTCACGGTCGGGAAATTTTATCACATACGTACATTTCGCTATACACCCCTCGGCCAAACCATGCAGCAATCGACGATTTCAATTGTATCCACATCGTGTCTGTCTGGCTGTCTGTGCCTGTCTCTGTCCCGGTCCTTCTGTTGGTATGTCTCTGCCTCTGTTTGTGTCTTTATAGTGACTGCTTCTGTTTTCTTTTCCGGTACGAGTCATATGAACTGCATTATTTGCTGGTTGTATGCTCATAATATATAACTGAATGATGTATGGCATGTGCTCACCAGGCGCTGTGAACACGCTATGTTTGTGTGGAAATTCTCATGTATAACGTTTCACTCACTCATTCATGCCTCTATGTATATAAATAATGCCTGGAATTTGATATCTACTCATCAGTAACAATACTATATACTTTATTAATCCCAGTGGGGAAATTAAAGCTGTCGTTCGATCTCACAACGAAGAACATATCTCAAATCATGAACCACACGCACATGCACACTCTTATACATACGACCCCTTTCTCTCAATCTGCATACACTAATACTTAGTTATAGCAAACCCAAAATTACCTGGAATGATGCTTTCTCTGTGTCAAACCAAAACGTAAAAACTTTCAAATTAAGTAACAAATCATTAGGTTCACACATCCCCAACCCTCCGTTGGAATCAGATGTCTTAACGCATGCGCACACTCAGTTAATGACTGGTATATTTTCATTAAAAACTGACAGAGCTTAACAAGGACTAGTTGTTAGACAGGTTTTTGACTGAACCTAAACTACAATCCGTGTAAAATAAAGTTTTCGAGTTCGAGTTCGTCTTCTCTCTCTCTCTCTCTCTCTCTCTCTCTCTCTCTCTCTCTCTCTCTCTCTCTCTCTCTCGGATGAACTGTGTTCAGAGACGCAGCAAGTCGACTTTTCCAGAACTCGTCAGATTTTGACTAATTTGTGCTAATTACTCTCCACCAAGGACTTTAATTGTGTAAATGTGTGTACCTGTGTGAAGGAGATAGCCATGCCTGTGGGCCCGTTGACTTTCAGGGTGGTATGTGGAGGTTTTGTCACTGTTTTTGTGAACTTTATGTACAAACGTGTGCTGGTGTACAGACTGAGCCATGTTAACACGGTAAAACTGCAGCCTACGTCTCTCCTTCGCTCTCGTGTTTCTGATCGCCACACTGCTACACAGATCAGGCGACGTAGAGCTCAACCCAGGACCACCACCGATGAATGGAAACACCCGACAGACACGACTACAGACCAACAATCGCAGCCTTTCTGTAGACAACATCGACAGAACTTCAGCCCGGAACGAGGGGTCTGTACAAGAACCATCACTATCAGACGTGATCAAATGTTGTCGGGCATGAAGCAAGACATGAGCCAAAGGTTTGACACCCTCAGTGGACATCTCGATACCTTGAATGATTCCGTGTCTGGTCTGCGGAACGAAGTGACTCAGTTGGCGCGGGAGGTCGAGAAAGAGGAGTGAAAACGAACAACTGAAGACGGAGAACCGTGAACTTACAGACAGACTGGGAGAGGTGGAAAAGAAGCTAGACGACTTGGAAGGCCGTTCGAAGAGAAATAACCTGATCTTCACAGGACTGCAGAAACAGACCCAGGCCGACTACGAGTCGTGGGAGGACTGTGAGAAGCTGGTACAGGATCTGATCCACAACCAGCTGAAGATACCGGTGATATCCAGTTCGACAGGGTGCACAGAATGCGAAAAGACCCAAAGTCTCCCATCATAGCCCGCTTCACAAACTTCAGAGACAAACAACGTGTCCTGAAGCAGAAAAGGAAATTGAGTGAAACTGCGGAAGGAAGCACCATCTTCATCGGGGAGGACTTTTCAAAAGGAGTTCGAGAGGTGAGGAAGAAACTCGTTCCCTTTTTGAAAAACGCTAAAGCAGACCCAAAGAACAACGAAAGGGTTTTTCACTTGGTGATCAACGGGAAAAGGTTCTACTATGACCCAGTGAGTAACGGCATCAAAGAAAAAAGTTGATGTGTCGGCCGGCCAAAGAAAAGAAACATCAATACAAAAACTGTTAAAGAAACTGTACATCGGTAAGCCTATGTCAACGGACAGTGAAGGAGTACAGAAAAGTGAATTGAACACTAAAGATAAACACAACAGTGTTAGCGAAACACTTGCAAAATGCCACAACAGTGCTTTTTGTGCACGGGACGATGAAACTGTGATTGACAGTGACAACGCAGAAATTGGAACATGTGAACACGACCATTCTAAGGATGTGTGTGCTGAAAGTGTGCTCGATAATACTTCCTTTTCGTATGCCGTGGGAAATAATACGCTTAGTAACACTTTACAATTAGCGATGATACACAAAATGAGCAGGTATGTTTCGATGACGACTCTCATGTTTCTCGTTTTTCTCTTGCTACATGGAATGTAGGTGGACTGTTGTCAAAACTTGACACTCCAAAATTTGTAAGCTACGTCGCTTCTTTTGATTTTATTAGCTTATGTGAAACATTTGTAGAGACATTTCAATCTTCTTTATTTCCAGAACATACACTGTTTTGTTGCCCTGCTCTCAAACTTTCCACGCAGGGGAGAAGATCGGGTGGTGTTGTGGTACTGATTAGAACTAAGCTTTTGCCACTGGTACGTCAACTGGATTGTAAACATGACAATATGCTGTTGTTTGTTATTGACAAAGAGTGCTTTGGACTGCTGAAGGATGTTTTACTCATGTGTGTGTATGTACCACCGACTGGGAGTCCATACTATAATGTAACAGGCACTGACAACGGCATAGGTATTCTAGAAGAGTGCTTAGCGGAAGTACAACTCTCTAGTGATGTTCATGCCCTCTATGTGGCGATCTTAATGCCAGAACAGCTAACACCCCGTACGAAGTTAATAGCTCTTTTCAGTTGCTTGATGTTCTTGCCATAAAATACCAATTTGTTGACACGAAATTCTGAAGATAGCGAGGAAAATGGTTAGGTAAAATGTTGTTAAATATGTGCTCTACATTCGGGCTCTGTATTCTAAATGGTACATGTAAAGGCGATCTACATGGTCGCTACACATATGTAACTGGTTTGGGATGCAGTGTCATTGATTATTTCATAGCATCAGAAGAATTGTATTATGAGTTGCTACCCGTGAGTGAATTAACTGTGGCAGAAAGGATTGAGTCAAGTCACCTTCCTGTAGAGCTTGTAATTAATACTAGACAAAATGATGCCTTGGGTGCAACAAACAAAAACCCGGAAGAATTATAAATAGAATTGTATGGAAAAGTGAAAAAACCCCAGTCCTTTCTACAAGCTGTTAAATCAGCCCAGATACAAGAACAAATTAATAATGCAACTAGTCTTACTGGCACAGATATAAATATGGCTCTGAAAATCTTTAACTAATGTATGCTAGAAGCTGCACATTGTATGGTAACAAAAACGCCTTTAGGTAAAAAGAAAACTGTAAGCAATTGGTTTGATTAGAATGTGTGACTACAAGACGTAATGTTCGAAAACTGCTCCGCAAATTTCGGAAATCGTTTAATACTGAGGATCGTGAGTCATATTGTAAATCAAGAAGAGAATACAAAATTTACTGAAGCATAAAAAGAAGCAGTATAAAGACAGGCAACTGTCCGAGTTGCTGGATACCTTGGGAAATCAGTCGGAATTTTGGAAGAAAGTAAATCAAATAGTACCAAAACACACAAGAACCGAAAAAATATTTCAGTTGATATGTGGTACCAGCATTTCCGAACAGTGTTGGAAACAGATGATCCAGTTAACCATGAACCCGAAGACAACATTTTAGGTGATATAGTGGGTGATGTTGAAGGGGAATAGATTTAATTAATGAACCAATTACAAGATGAAGTCACAAGAGATTAATAATCTCAAAAATGGTAAAGCACCGGGGCCAGATGGAATTGGAAAAATTTTAAAAACTTCAGATGTTGTACTCTTTTTTGTTAAGTTATTCAATGAAATATTTAATAAAAATATATCCGAAAATGGGCAGTTCATTTACCCTTTAACAAAAAAGGTAACCCAAATGATCCAAATAATTACAGGGGTATTTCTCTCTCAGATGTTAGTGGGAAGCTGTTTAATACTATTATTAACCGCCCGGGTACAAATGTGGGTTGACATGAATGATACTATTGGTGAACAGCAGGCGGGGTTCAGGAAAGACTATTCAACAGTTGATCATATATTTACCTTGCTTGCTTTTGTACAAAAACAACTGTCTTTAAATCGTAAACTGTATGTTGCCTTTATTGGTTTCGAAAAGGCATTTGATTCTATTTCAAGAAAACTATTATGGCCAATTCTGCAAAAGCAAGGTATTCGTGGTAAATTGTTTCGATGTGTAAAAAGTTGTATGCTGTTGTAAAGGCACGTGTGCGAGATGGGGCGTCACTCACGGAGAGCTTCATTGTTTACGTGGTGTGAAACAAGTGATGTGTGTAGTCCAATTTTGTTTTCGTTGTTCATAAATAACTTGCCTAATATTATTAAAGGTGGAAACATGGCGAATACTTAATAATTTTTGAAATATTTATACTACTGTTTGCGGATGACATTATTCTTCTTTCTGAGACTGCTGTTGGTTTACAAAATCAGCTGAATATATTGTACAGATCCTCTGAAAAATTGCAACTTAAAGTTAATTTTGATAAAAGTTTTTGTGTTCCGAAAGGGAGGGTACTTAGCAGCACACGAAAAATGGTTTTGTGGAAAGAATCGAATAGAAGTTGTTTAAAGTTATAAATATTTAGGTTTGTATTTTACTACGAAGTTACGATTTAGTACTGTTTTCAGTGACTTGGCTGCAAGAGGTAAAAGGGCAGTCATGGGTATTTTGAGTGTTTTGTACAAATTGATAATAGTCTATGAACCCTTTTGGGAAACTTTTCGACTTAAAGTGCAACCAGTGCTTCTGTACGCCGCAGAGATCTGGGGCCTTGAGGATGATTATTGTTATCAAATAGAAAACAACAACATATGTTTGCATTAAAAAGGTTTCTTGCGGTGGGTCAAATGACACCAAGCAATATGATATATGGAGATACTGCAAGGTACCCATTGTATATAAATGCATATGTTCGTCAATACGTTATTGGCTTAAAATTACTAGAATGAATGAAA
>JABMCL010000603.1:377500-382500 GCA_018857735.1 Alviniconcha marisindica
CATCATCATCATCATCATCATCAGCAGCAGCAGCAGCAGCAGCAGCAGCATCAAAAATACAAATCATCAGCATCATCATAAAAATAATGACAGTAATAAAAATCGTCATCATCATCAGCATCAGCATCAGCATCATATACTCACACGTATGCGCTTCCTTGGCTGCTCCAACACAGTCCTTGCCCCCATTTCTGGGAGCGGGGTTGGCGCAGTTGCGGTCCCTGAACTGAGTTCCAGTGCCGCACGTGCCGGTACAGTTGTCCCAAGATGACCACATTGTCCAGCTGCCGTCCACTGTAACCGGCAACAGGGTCAAGACATACATGTTGACAAAAGACATTCATCGTGTATTTGAAGAAGAAGAAGAAGAAGAAGAAGAAGAAGAAGAAGAAGAAGAAGAAGAAGAAGAAGAAGAAGAAGAAGAAGAAGAAGAAGAGAGAGAGAGAGAGAGAGAGAGAGAGAGAGAGAGAGAGAGAGAGAGAGAGAGAGAGACAGACAGACAGACAGACAGACAGACAGACAGACAGACAGACAGACAGAGACAGACAGACAGATAAAAAGGCAGATAAAAAGACAGACAGACACGTACGCACGCACGCACGCACGCACGCCACACACGCACGCACGCACGCTCTCTCTCTCTCTCTCTCTCTCTCTCTCTGACAGACAGACAGACAGACAGACAGACAGACAGGCACAGAGACAGAGACAGACAGACAGATATACAGACAGACAGACAGACAGACAGACAGACAGACACGTACGCACGCACGCACGCACGCACGCACGCACGCACGCACGCACGCACGCACTCTCTCTCTCTCTCTCTCTCTCTCTCTCTCTCTCTCTCTCTCTCTCTCTCTCTCTCTCTCTTCTCTCCTCTCTCTCTCCCTCTCTCTCTCTCTCTCTCTCTCTCACACACACACACACACACACACACACACACACACACACACACACACACACACACACACACACACACACACACACACAACTCACCAAGACAGCCGATTGCTGTCATGTTGCAGACGATTACCTCCGTGCCTTTGCCAGCACAGTTTTGACCGTTGTTAGCGGGTGCGGGGTTGTCACAGTTCCTGATTCTGGTCTGGCTGCCGATGGCCTCGCACGTCTCAGAACAAGCAGTCCATGAAGTCCAGGTGCCCCAGTTCCCGTCCACTGCATACGCACACATCCATCGGCAATAAAACAGGATCGTGTTGTGTGAACCGGCAAAACTGGGTTGATGATGGTGATAGTGGTTCTGATGGTGATGGTGATGGTGATGATGACGATGATGATGGTGATGATGTCCGGTTATATACAGCGCTATTACCCGCTCTCGATGGATAGACTATCGATTGGTCGGACAGAGATTACTAGAATGTCAATTGGTTGAACGGCTTCCAGCATTAAATGAAAAAAAAAAATTAATTTTTTTTGCGTGAACAATTGGCTGTGATGGCTTACAGTGACAGACAAACACAAACACTGGGAGTGACATCAGGAACTGACCTCTTGGAGGCGTGGCCAAATCCTCGTCCACGAGACCGTCACCGTCATCGTCTGAAAAAGGACAACGTGAGCATCAGTACTGAAGACTGACAAAGAACAATGACGATGTGAACAACGTTACGGCAATTTTGATAGTAAAAAACTGCATGAGCAACATTATTGCAGACTGATAACGAAAAATTACGTCATGAACAACGTCCCTGCAAGTTGATAGTAAAAACAATGACAACATGAGCAACATCACTGCAGGCTGATAGCAAAAAAAAAAAAAAAAAATGAAATGACGACACGAACAACATTATTGCAAAGTGATAATGGAAACCTGACAAATGGACAACATTACTGCAAGCTAAGAATGAAAAATAAAACATGGGCAGAATGATTGCAAGTTGATAACGTATAATGGCAACATGGACAACACTACTGCAAGTTGGTAATAAAAATGACTGCATGGACAGCGTCATTGCAAGTTGATAATGAATTATGACAAAATGGATAACATTATTGCCAGTTGAGAATTTTTAAAAATGGACAGCACGGACAACGTTATTGCAAGTTGAGAATGAATAATGACAACAAGGACAACATCATTGCAAATTAATTATGACAACATGGTCAACAATATTGCAGACTGATAATGGAAAATGCAGGTCGATGATGAAAAATGGCAATGTCATTGTAGGTTGATGACGAAAAATGGCAGTATGGCGTCGTCGTCGTCGTTCACCCTGGTACCCTCGGACCTACGCTCCATGAAACAAGAGAGACGTCGTGCAGAGAGACGTTGGCTGTCCACTGGATTGACAATTCACAAAGAAATCACAAACTCTGTCAAACATCAAATTAGTTATCTTGTCAGCAATGCAAAGTCCACCTTTTACACTGTTAAAATGCCCACCAGCTCAGCTGTGTCCACCAGCTCAACTGTGAAGGAATTATATAGCGTAACCAATAATTTAATAGGCGAGATTACATCCACGGCATTGCTTTCTGCCTACCCCACTGGTCAACTTCCAAGGGTCTTTTCTGACTTTTTTGTCAACAAGGTTCGTCAAATCCGTGACAGCCAGGTTGTTCATCCCCCTTCGCACAATCTTAGGGAGCGTCATTTCTCTGGTATAGCCTTGTGTGGAGTTGAGAGAGTCACCAATGAAACTGTTGAAGTTCATAAAACAAATGTCTCCTAAGCATGTGTTCCAAACGCGATTCCAACGTCCTTATTGTTTGAATGTTTTAACGAGATTGTTCCTCTGCTCACCGCCATTGTAAACCAGCCCTTGTTAGTTGATTTTCCTTCCTGAAAACTAAACCAAAACAAGATAAGTCTTTTTCTTTCATTTTCCATCGTTTTTGACCGTTTATCTCTTGTTTAAGTGTTGTTTTGTGGCTTGATAAAGGGGATTTCCCCGAAATTGTGCATACTGTGTGTCCGTGTTAAAATAAGCGTTCGTTTGAACCTTTTTTTGTGTTTGAATTTTCCTTCCTGTATGAAAGCAGCCATAGTCAAACCCTTTTGGAAAAAGAACGTCTCTTGACCCAAATGTCCTAAAGATAAAACAAACTTTAGGCCTGTTTCAAATCTGTCCTTCGTGCCCAAACTTATTGAACAAAATTGTTCCTGACCAGCTTCTTTGTCATCTTGATCGAAACAATCTTTGGCACACCTTCCAGTCAGCTTATCGCCCAAAACAGCTCTGAGACAGCTCTCCTTCGTGTTTTTAATGATCCCCTGACCTCTTCAGACTCTGGCTCTATCTCCATTCTGACTCCTCTGCCTTCGACACTATCGATCATAGCAGCCTTCGGATTCGCCTCGAAAACGCTTTCGGTATCTGTGATCTTGCTTTGTCGTTCTTCGATTCTTCCCTGCAAGGTAGGACACAAGTAGTAACTGTAAATGAAGTAAAATCCTCTCCTTCGCTCTTGATTCGTGGGGTCCCGCATGGCTCTGTCCTGGGACCAATTCTTTTCATTTTGTATACTCGGCCTCTTTCTGATGTAATTAGTTACCGCTCTGTCTCTCATCATGTGTGTGTGTGTGTGTGTGCGTGCGTTGCGTGCGTGTGTGTGTGTGTGTGTGTGTGGTGGTGTGTGTGTGTGTGTGTGTGTGTGTGTGTGTGTGTGTGTGTGTGTGTGTGTGCGCGTGCGTGCGTGCGTGGCGTGCGTGCGTGCGTGAGTGTGTGTGATGAAATGAGTGTATCAGTTTGCGGATGATACTGAACTGTACAACTCTGATTCTCCTTCTGAAGCGTTCACTCTCGCACGGGCAATCGAATCCTACATTTCAGATGTGACGGTCTGGGTAGTTCAGAATAAATTTCAGTTAAATGACGACAAAACGGATTCTTCTGGGGCTCGTTGGGAAATTTATTTCCTTTTATTGTTGGGTCACAGTGAATCCCATTTTAAGCAGCTCAAAACGTCTACATTTCAGATGTGACGGTCTGGGTAGTTCAGAATAAATTTCAGTTAAATGACGACAAAACAGAGATTCTTCTGATAGGCTCGGCTCCTGGAATTGATCTTCCTTCTTCACTATCTGTGGGTCACAGTGACATCCTATTTTCCAATGCAGCTCGTAACTTTGATGCCATTTTGACTGCCAGCTTGTATTGAAGGAACAAGTGAACAAACTGTGTCAGCTTGTATACCTCGAGATCAGGTGGATCGGTTCAATCCGATATCTTTCTTTTGAAGCCACCAAAACTCTCGTCCCTCTCTTTTTTCTCTCCAGGCGTGATTACTGTGACGCTCTCCTAGCTTGCTCTCCTCAGGTTCTCCTTAATAAAATTCAAAGAGTGATCAACTGCTCAGCTCGCCTCATTTTCAAAGTTCAAAGTTCCTAAATCTGCCCACATCACTCCTTTTCTCTACGATCTCCACTGGCTACCAATGAACAGTCGGATTCAAAACAAAGTAGCTCTCATCTGCTCGTACAGCTCCTCCATACCTTTCTGAGTTACTTCATCTCTACTCTCCTTCTCGCTCTCTTCGCTCAGCCGCGGATACTCGCATCTTCCATGTAGGCAGAAGGGCCGTGGGGGAGAGATCCTTTGAATACATTGAACCTGTACTCTGGAACTCCCTTCCTCTTTCTGTCAGGATTCGTCTTCCCTCTCTTCTTTTAAGTCAAAACAGAAAACCCATATCTTCTCCTATGCCTACTTATCTGTCGTTTTACCAATCCATCATCGGGGATGCATGTATTTGTAGCGCGAGTGCGCGCGCGCGTGTGTGTGTGCGTGTGCGTGTGCGTGTGCGTGTGCGCGTGTGTGTGTGTGTGTGTGTGTGTGTGTATCAAATGCGTGTATTGTTATGACTTTTAAGCGCTCTGTGCTCTTGCGAGATGGGGCGCCATAAATGATATATTATTATTGTTATTATTATTACTATTATTATTATTATTGTTATTATTATTATTATTATTATTATTATTATTATTATTATTATTATTATTACTGTTGTTGTTAATGCTGGCTGATAAA
>JABMCL010000603.1:395000-422500 GCA_018857735.1 Alviniconcha marisindica
GGCAGTCGTCGCCATCATCGTCATCATCATTACCATCAGCACCACGTTTCCACTAATGGATAGGGTGGGGGGGGGGGGGGGGGGATAACTCGGGGGGGGGGGGGGGGGGGGGGGGGGGGGGGGGGGGGATAGCTCAGTGGTTAGAGCGCCGGACTCGTGATTGAAAGGTCGCGGGTTCGAATCCCTGCAGGAGCGGCGGGAGAATTTTCCTCTCCAGGGTCGACTTTCTGTGCTGACTCTTATTTCGGTATCCGTTCCACCCCCGTGTTACCGCAGTAGCACGTAAAATATCCCGATCATTCTGCCAAAAATGCAGACGGCAGGTTGCAGCTAAACACGCATACACCTTACGTATGTGGCTTTGCATGAAGTGACATGGTGCATGGTTGTATGGTGTACACAGAACTTGCGCCGAGACGGCAGCAGTTTCATGTGGCACCAGCCATGCCAGCGCTTAAGTACACCACTTCGGTGGATATACAAACGCGCTATAAAATATAGTCACTCAAATAGAATCACATGCGAGCGCAGTTTGTCTGCTGAGGAGAGCAGAGGATAGCGCTATATAAGCGATCATCAATCAGTCAATGTCAATAGTAAATTACATATGAAACATTAACAGGCACGTAATTATCATAACTGTGTCACTTGTACTGATGTATAATTAATGACCTATTATACCACGTTACTTGGCGTTTATTAAATTGATGAACGTCAACTGTGTTCTCATAAATGGCAGACCCACTGCACTCTAGTTGTGTGCGACTCTGAATGAGTGACTGTAGCTTTACACGACGCGTTTAAAATATTTCCCGAAGTGGAACAGCTGTAGAGAAATGTACTCATGCACCTATACGACGACACATAAAGAACACAAGCGCTTTCGACACATAGTCTTCGTCTGGTGTAAGAAGAGAAATAGAAAATAATAAAAGAAGAAGGAAGTAAAGAAGAAGATAGGCAAGGAGTTGAAGTAAAACAATGTTAAGGATCTAAACGTAGATTTAAAACGACGTCATCAAAAAGGCAAAAATTTGGAAGAGCATATCTACTTCAAGGAATGAGTGAGCAACTGCTGGACAGGATGACAAAATAGAACAGTTCTAGAGAAATGTACTCCAGACGAACATTATGTGTCGAAAGCGCTTGTGTTTTTAATTGTTCTTTATGTGTCGCCGTATAGGTGAGCACATTTCTCCAGAGCTGTTCTATTTTGACAACCTCATCAGCAGTTGTTTTCTCATTCCTTGGATACCTTCCGAGGTGGTTACAGCACTCGTTACATGACTGGTGTCACGTAAAGCCGTTGCCGTCTTGGCGCAAACTTCTGTGTACACCATACAAACATACGCCAGTGTACTGTGTCACTTTGTTCAAAACCACCTGCGTATGGGTGCATATTATGTGCTAGCTAAGCTGTAACCTAGCTACTTCCTGCACTTTTGGCAGAATGACCGGGACCTTTTTACATGCTGCTGTGTGCCCCATCCTTCCTCGATTCAGACTTCAGCTGTTCACATCACAGAATTCCAGCACTGAGCATGTATGTGAATGAGTGTATAGGAGCCTGGGTGTGTAAGTGACAGAGTGTACAAGTGAGTGATTGAGTGTGTAAGTGACGAGTGTGTAAGTGCCTGAGTATGTAAGTGAACGAGTGTGTACCTGACTAAGAGTGTAAATGACTGTAGGGTGTATAATTGATTGCGTGCGTACGTGATTGAGAGTTTAAGTGACTGGGCGTGTATGTGACGGAGTGTGTAAGCGACTGAGTGTGTAAGTGACTGAGTGTGTAATTGATTGAGTGTGTAAGAGACTCAGAGTGAAAATGACTGAATGTGTAAGTGACCCAGAATATATGTGACTGGGTGTGTAAGTGACTGAGTGTGTACGCGATTGAGTGTGTAAGTGATTGAATGTGTAAGTGGCTGAGTGTTGTAAGTAACTGCGTGTGTAAGTGCCTTAGTGTGCAAATGACAGAGTGTGTACGTGGCTGGGTGTGCAAGTGCCCGGTGTTTAAGGAACACACACACACACACACACACACACACACACACACACACCACACACACCACACACACACACACACACACACACACACACACTATAACTGGAAGAAGGAAGAAGCGTGGAAGGATCGAAAGAATGACGGAACAAGCCGTTCCGTGAAATCATTACAGAAATGCTTTGACTTTGTTCAAGGTCTTTCAGATCTAAATATAATGCCTCAATAATTCATCACTTGCTAGTTTGCTGTTTATTTCCTACACTTTGAACTAAATTAACACTTGACTGGACGTGAGAAATGGTCTTAGAGCTAATATGCATAACCAGCGACATACCTAGGTGAGCTGAGGCATGCCCAAAACTCACAGAACGTGTCCTGCAGCCCAGGGGCCTTAACTATGAATCGGGCCTAAAGCGGTAGGCCGGCCTAAATCTCAAGGCTATTGACAATGGCCCCAAAATGGTAACCATGGACCGGGACTACACCAAAGTCCGCGCCGAACCTCGGGCCTAAACAGCCGATATTTAGGCTAGCGATTTCGCTGGACTAAAGGTCGTAGGCCCGGGACTATGCTTTTAGCCTTGTTATGCTTGGAAAGTTGTTTTTCTTGTTGTTTTTGTTAGTTTTTTGCTGTTGTTGCCTCTTTACGTCTGAATCCAGCGGCTTCTCTCTCTTTTTAATTTTTTTTCTTTCTTTTTTTCTTCTTTCGTTTACTTCGTCAAATGAGTACTAGATGTTCGTCGGCCAAAGCTCTTTCATTTTGAAGGGAAGAAAGGTCGCACTCGCCGAGCGACGCAGGCATAATGACTGATTAATGTGATTGTACGATTTAATGTTTGCAAATTATTATGAGAGCAAGTTTGCTTGACGTCTTACATTATTACTTGATTTATTTTCTTGTTATTTAAATTCATCTGCGCAGCGTAGGCTACCTGATTTCACAGCGTCCACTCGCCTTTCTGACAAGTTCAAAATGGCCGACGCAGCAGACGATGCTACGGTTACTCGATTCAGTAAATGCCAAGAAGAATACTCCATCGAAGATGTCGAGAGATTAGCGTTTTTACGAATAATGACCTCGTCGAGATCGCTTGGGTGTTGCAGAAGTAAAACATGGCGAATCACATCCAGAATCGGGGCCTGCCAGGCATGCCTTCACCTAATGTTTATGTTTACCGATGTTTGCGCGTGCGAAATACGTCGCAGGGAAGTGAACGAAGCGTGTCGGTGCGCATGCCCAGATGGGATTGCCCCGTCTAAAGTTAGCACAAGCGATGACGCGTGTGATGACCACTTTCTTATCAGCGCGAAGTCAGAGACTCTGTTGTCTCGACCATTGTCTGCGTCCATGTATACGAACTTTGCCTAACTCAAAGTCTCGGACTCTAAAGTCAGGGACTTTGGTTTAGGCCTGGCCTACCGTAGTCCCGATTCATAGTTAAGGCCCCTGCACCCTGCACAAAGAAGCGCGGGCACATGCACTAGCCCCAAGGACCCACACTCGCAGAGTATCTCTGGGGCAGCAGGTTCTGATGCAGACAAACAAACCGAACAATACCATCAGTTAGGTAGGTAGGTAGTGTTGCTTAATGTCCTCAGATGTCAGTTGACATATTAGGGACAAGCTGAGACCAATGCCGAAGCATGGTTCAATATAGCTTTACGTCCACGGAAGCCAGAAGGCTCGTTAGGACGGACAGCCCAGGACGGCCACCTCCACTCTCACACAGCTCCTGAACTATGTGACCATCAGTTAAGCTAGCCGCCTGAGGACAGTCCCGGGACACCGAAGAAAAAGGAAGGTGTGTGTGTGTGTGTGTGTGTGTGTGTGTGTGTGTGTGTGTGTGTGTGTGTGTGTGTGTGTGTGTGTGTGTGTGTGTGTGTGTGTGTGTGTGTGTATACACACACGTTACATCTTCAGCACTCATCCGTATATTAATTTATTGGCTCTGACCTTCACATCCTGTGCTGGCTGTACAACAATGGACTCCAGGAAATCAGGATCATACAACGGAATCGTCACGTTCACGTTAGCTCCACTGTTGGACGTGGTGGATATAAATAGCTGCACCTCGGTTAGATAGTTTGGGATGTTTGACATGAAGCACAGGATGAACTGTGTCCCTTGGTTGTTGAGCCCTGTGTAGACGCCATTCAAAACAGCATACTTAATTAAGTAATAGGCATTGTTGAGGAGGAGGAATAAGTAACCACCGAAGGCGCGCTCACACACACACACACGCACACACACACTCTCTCTCTCTCTCTCTCTCCTCTCTCTCTACACCCACCTCATCACTACACACTACTCCCCACACACACACACACACACACACACACACACAACACACACTACACACACACCACACACACACATCACACACACACACACACACTTACCACTACACTCCTGTTTTCTCTTTCATCGCTTTACGTCTTACTTGCAACCTTAGCTTTATTATGACGTTTCTGACTCGATTCATGCCATATGTATATAAATAATGCCTGTAATTTGATATCTATTCATCAGTAGCTTAGCAAGGCCTAGCTGTTAGACAGTTTTTGACTGACCTACCTACAATCCTCGTAATTAAAATTTCTCGATCCCCCTTCTCTTCTCTCTCTCCTCTCTCTCTCTCTCTCTCTTCTCTCTCTCTCTCTCTCTCTCTCTCTCTCTCTCTCTCTCTCTCACACACACACACACTCACACTCACACACACACACACACACACACACACATACACACTCGGTCGAGAAGGACATTGGAGAGGTGGGGGGGGGGGGGGGGGGGGGAGAGTTTTAAAGACTAGTTTCAAGGCAGGGCTAGAAGAGCTGTAATAGAGACAGAAAGAGAGAGAGAGTTCAAGACTGTGAAGCAGAAAAAGCTATTAATGGTCAAAATATTGTTTGAAGAGGTCAGTTTTAAGGCTAGTTTTGAAGGCTAGTTTCTGCGCTCTTCTTCGCAAGATATAACGTTTTCCATCCCCCACCTTGAAAAGAAAACAACATTCTCCTCTGCCTAAATTTGGAATTTTCTTCCTTTCGCTCTCCGCCACAGCGCTTCCCTAAGGAGAATGTTGTTTTCTTTTCAAGGTGGGGGATGGAAAACGTTATATCTTGCGAAGAAGAGCGCAGAACTGATACGTAAATACCCTGCTTGCTTTAGTGGGTGGAAGAGAGAGAGAGAGAGAGAGAGAGAGAGAGAGAGAGAGAGAGAGAGAGAGAGAGAGAGAGAGAGAGAGAGAGAGAGAGAGAGAGATGAGGGGGGGGGGGGGGGAGGATGAAGAAGAAAAAAAGAAAAGAAAAAAAGGACGTGGTATGAATTGATCCGTAAATACCCTGCCGGGTTCAGTGTGGGGAAAGGACGGGGTGAGAACTGATACGTAAATACCCTGCCTGCTTCAGTGGGAAAGGGCACAAGGCACAGCAGGCAGATGAGGACCCGGAAGTCCATGGTGCCCTTCTTTCCAAGTCCGTCGGAAGAAGCAGAGGTGGAGCACGTCACGGCCTGAGGCAGAGGTGGAAAGTCAATTGAAAAAAAGAAATACAAAAGAAATGACGACCCACCCCTTTCCTCACCCAACCCCCAATTTCCGAGGCCGTGCCCATCATAAGTAACACACACACACACACACACACACACACACACACACACACACACACACACACACACACACCACCACCACACGCACACACACACACGCACACACGCACGCACACACGCACGCACACACACACACACACACACACACACACACACACACACACACACACACACACACACACACACACACACACACACACACACACGGGCACGGCGAGAAATCATATCTGAGCAGCTAAATGTAATTCATTTCTTGAATGCTTCCATATTACTAACATGGCTATTTGCCGCATGCAAGCCTTTCAATATAAACGCTTTGAAATAGGAGGGGCGAGTCGAATATCAACTTGCTGTGAACAGACATGAACGAAAACATTGACTGATTGATATCACTTGGCGGTTCTGTGTTGCTGAAATTAATAGCAGATGCTCAACTGTGATTAAACTGCCGCAGTAACCAGCAGAGAAAGGAGACGGGGGTCGGTAAGAAAGAGACCGAGGAAGTGCCTCCGTGGAGTCCAGGATTCCACATCTTGCCTTAGCTTCAATGATTTAGCTGTACCCCGACCCACATCAGACTTTTAGAGGGTACCTCAGCAAGTGTTGAATTATACAGGTAGACACTATACCTACATAATATGACTCAATGGGTGCTGTTATCAACATGATTCAAAGGGTTTCTAATTTTAGCCGTCTGAATGCACGTATTCTTATCCACTGAAGCTACTAAAGTGGAGCGAAGAACGCACAAAGTTATGCCGTTAAACGAGATGGCTACACACACGATAAGCGATTTAATTGTGCTTCAGCTTCGCATTAAGAAGGGCGCACTTTTGTTTGAAAATCACCGGTTTCGGTTTCAAAAAGCGCGCATCGTTGAGCCGCAAAAGAGCGCGTCGGTCGCTCTGTGCACGAATTGCCGAGCGCATGTGCATTTGAGATAGCAACTGTTTACCACGCTTGTGTGGTATGTTTGTGTGTAGCACGTGTTTCATCAGGATTTTTTTTTTTTTTTTTTTAAAATAAAAGATCCGTATCTTTGAAGATCTAGTATGCCCACACGAGAGAGAGAGAGAGAGAGAGAGAGAGAGAGAGAGAGAGAGAGGAGAGAGAGAGAGAGAGAGAGAGAGAGAGAGAGAGAGAGAGAGAGAGAGAGAGAGACGACAGACAGACAGACAGACAGACAGACAGACAGACAGACAGACAGACAGACAGACAGGTAGATAAGCAGAGACAGAGACAGAGAGACAGAGAGGAAGACAGACAGACAGACAGAGACAGAGTCAGACAGACAGACAGAGACAGAGACAGACAGACATAGACAGAGACAGACAAACAGACAGAGGCAGAGAGACAGCGACAGAGACACAGAAAGACACAGACAGACAGACAGACAGACAGACAGACAGACAGACAGACAGACAGACAGACAGACAGAGAGAGAGAGCATGCTCAGTGGAAGAGGTTTCTTTAACGGTAGCAAAGTGTTTGATGTCTACGCAACTATAAGCTATCTTTAGTTTCCAAGCACACAACCACGCCACACACACACACACGCACGCACGCACGCATGCACACACACACACACACACATACACACAACACACACACACACACACACACACACACACACACACACACACACACACACACACACACACACACACACACACACACGCACACACACACACACAGAGGCGAACGAGGTCAGGTTTGTAGAGCACCTAGATAACTTTATTTTGAACAAGTGATGCGTTATATAGGTTCCTCTATTCAGAAATTCAAGTGCCCTGTGCGTCTCTGTTTTGCACCGAAGCAGAACTTTTGCGAAAAAGGTGCACAAAGAACAGAAGGTACGGGAGTACAAGGGTCAGTATGTAATGACGGGGAATTTGTCACCGTCTCTTTCTGAATCACCCCCTATTGAGACGTCGTTTGGGGAAAGGAATGAACTTTACTCCACCCGGCTGACACTCTCGTTACAGTAAGTCCCACTTATACAGGCTGCACCCACACTATGATATTATTTGCCATGCTTACTACTACTGCTACTGCTGCTGCTGCTGCTGCTGTTGCTGCTACTACTCCTTCTCCTCCTCCTACTACTACTACTAGAAGTATTTATTAAGCGCAAACTCCTGTCCGTAGAGACATAAACGTGCCCGCCGCGCGCGCGCACACACACACACACACACACACACACACACACACACACACACACACACACACACACACACACACACACACACTCACACATACACGCACACGCGCGCGCGCGCGCGCGCGAACAGAGAGAGAAGTGGCACACACGGGCATATTGATAACATACACAGTTTAATTTACATACAACTTAAACGGACAACAAAGTTAACATAGACTTGAGGCGGAGGAACACAGATTTTCGGGAGAAAAAAAAAGTTTTCAGGTTTGATATAAGTGAGTCCAGAGTGTGTTTCTGTCGGAGAGGAAGGGGGAGGTCATTTCATGTATAGGGGCCGAAGACAGAAAAAGGCGCGGGAACCAACAGTGGAAATTCCGGTACGAGGCTGAGAGTATCAGAAGCAGGTCGGAAAGTAAGGAAGGGTGTGCAAAGCCGACGAGCAGCACAGAAATAGTCAGTAGCATTTCTGAACAGATAAATCCGTTCAAACGTTAGAGCATTGTGTGTGTATGTGTGTGTGTGTGTGTGTGTGTGTGTGTTGTGTGTGTGTGTGTGTGTGTGTGTGTGTGGTGTGTGTGTGTGTGTGGTGTGTGTGTGTGTGTGTGTGTGTGTGTGTGTGTGTGTGTATGTGTGTGGTGTGTGTATGGTTTGTAAAATACATAAATTACTAGTTTGTTTATTATGTAACTTTTGTATTTTCAATAACTTCTTTGAGATTTAAAATATGCAATACGTGATATTGTGTACTGTGGTGTGGTTAAAGTTGAGCCACGTTTTAATTTATCTGAAGAAATATAAAATAAAATAAAATCTCGAATCTTAAATAAGACAGCAGTTTCGCTGTAGCCTTGATGGAAAAATATTCCAGGATAGAATTATTCGACGGAGCTGGTAGTTGCCGGATTTGGAGGTTTAACTAATGGAGTTCTCTATGGACAATGTTCTGTCGAGTAGAACGCCGAGGCTTTTCACAAAGTCAGAGAATGGGACTGTGTCCACAGATCACAACTTTTGAAGACAAAGGAGAGCCGAAGCGGTATCGAACCGAGGTCCTTCCGCTTAATAACTCCCTTGTTTGTTGATTCTGTAATCTTGAAACTCTGCATTGGCTACTAGTAACACTGCGTATTCAATACAAGTTGTTTCAGTTCCATCTCTGGAACAGCCCTTTTTATTTCCTGGATCTCCTTCAATCTTATGCTCCAGCAAGACAATTACTATCGGCATCCGACTTACCGACCTTTGTCACCCCTCGTGCAAACACAAAAACATTTGGTGAAAGATCGTTTTCTAATGCTGCCCCATCTGTTTGGAGCAGTTTGCTCAGACACACCGCCACTCTGATTCTTCCTCCTCTTTCAAAGCTGCCCTCAAGGCGCGCCTGTTCAGTAACTATTTCTGAACTGTCTTCTTCACAGCCGTGCCTATACCCCCGTCTGACATGCGCACGTGCGTGCGTGCGTGCGCGCGCGCGCGTGTGTGTGTGTGTGTGTGTGTGTGTGTGTGTGTGTGTGTGTGTGTGTGTGTGTGTGTGTGTGTGTGTGTGTGTGTGTGTGTGTGTGTGTGTGTGTGCGTGAGTGAGTGAGTGAGTGAGAGTGTTGCTAATGCTATTGTAAAGCGCCCTGTGCTTCCACCTTGTGCGGTTGATGGGCATTTTACAAATTCACTTTATTATTAATTGCAACACGTGTGATCGATAAGCCGGCAGGCGCCGGCGTGAAAACAAACAAGCAAGCAAAAAAGCAAACAACAAAATCAGACCATACAACAAAACAAAGCATGCAAACAGAGAGGAGATGGGGTGGGTGAGGGGGACGTGGTGGGGGCGGGGGGGGGGGAAGGGGGCGGCAAGGGGATGGCAGCTTTTAGTGAAGCATCATGGGCTTTGAAAATGACGACTTTGTAAACTGGAGTAACAATCGGTACTTGATCATAACGCGAACAAGAATTACGGTACTTGATCGTAGCCCGAACAGGAGTTACGGTACTGGATCATAACGCGAACAGGAATTACGGTACTTGATCGTAGCCCGAACATGAGTTACGGTACTTGATCATACCGCGAACAGGAGTTGCGGTACTTGATCATAAGGTCAACAAGAGTTACGGTACTTGATCATAAGGCGAACAAGAGTGACGGTACTTGGTCATAGCCCGAACAGGAGTTACGGTATTGGATCATAGCCCGAACAGGAGTTATGGTACTTCATCATAACACGAGCAGGAGTTACGGTACTTGATCATAACGCCAACAAGAGTGACGGTACTTGATCATAGCCCGAACAGAAGTTACGGTATTGATCATAACGCGAACAGGAGTTATGGTACTTGATCATAACACGAATGGGAGTTACGGTACTTGATCATAACGCGAACATGATTTACGGTACTTGATCATGGCCCGAACAGGAATTACGGTACTTGATCATAACGCGAACAGGAGTTACGGTACTTGATCATAACGCGAACAGGAGTTACGGTACTTGATCATAACGCCAACAGGAGTTACGGTACTTGATCATAGCGCCAACAGGAGTTACGGTACTTGATCATAGCGCCAACAGGAGTTACGGTACTTGATCATAACGCCAACAGGAGTTACGGTACTTGATCATAGCGCCAACAGGAGTTACGGTACTTGATCATGACGCCAACAGGAGTTACGGTACTTGATCATGACACGAACAGGAGTTACGGTACTTGATCATAACACGAACAGGAGTTACGGTACTTGATCGTAACACGTTCAGCGGAACAATTTATCAGCGGGCAGTAGTGTAATGTGTAGGACAAAGCACGAGTTTGAATTTGAGTACGTCGGCCTACCGTGTTCTGAACGTTTTATTGCGTCATTGTCGATCAACAAGCAAAGGAGTTAATTAGAGCTCAAAACACGTCACACAAATACAGCAAGTAAGATCTGAGTTGCATACGGTATCTCTCACCTGGCATGCAAGTAAATACATGATACATAAACTTCAGCAGAGGTACATTCGAAGAGTTTATTTTTTTTGTGTGTGTGTAAAAAGAAGAAGGAAAATGTGTTTTATTCCAGTTTTAATGCAGTCTACCCCAATACTGTAATAACGATTACAACTCTAAACTTGAAATATAAATAAGCATATAAAACCTTAGACATAACCAAACTCAGCTTTAAAGAGAGAGAGAGAGAGAGAGAGAGAGAGAGAGAGAGAGAGAGAGAGAGAGAGAGAGAGAGAGAGAGAGAGAGAGAGAGAGAGAGAGAGAGAGAGAGAGAGAGAGAGAGAGAGAGAGAGAGAGAGAGAGAGAGAGAGAGAGAGAGAGAAGGCGGCAAGCGATTTCCAAATCGAAAGTTAAATAAGCAAACCCATAAACAGCTTAACGTTCGACAAAACGATCAAGGCAGTGAATGTAGCTTACATAATATGAACAGCGTATAAATGCGTCTGCGTATGTGCAAAACAAATTTCCTTGTAAACTTGTACTGGAACAATATATATTCTGATTCTTATTCTGCTCACATTCATTTTTACCTTATATCCATCGTTCATGAATAGTGTATATATCCGTCAGCTTTCTTTATAAACACATACTATCAATTACAATCTTGTCATGTGACATAATTATTCACTTTTGCATCAACATTATTTATACACTTAAAAGCTAGTTAGAACAAATTAAACGGTGGCACACTTTTGTTGATTTTAATCTAATAAATTAAGAACATTGCATTCAAAATAATAAAATCAAAGGTGTTATCCAATTTTGAAGAAAAAAAATGTCGTGACCAAACAGTAGAATGCCTCATTAAGTGTAACTGATACCTCATTTGAGAACACATTGTTGAATGTAATATGGGATTGTTCTTAGAATGATGCTATATATGCACATAACCAAAATATATATGATTGATAGAATGCCGTTCTGTTCTTCAAAATGAGCAAGTAAAGTCACTTTAAATTCATATACGCATTAGAACATTTGGTGGCTAATATTGTATGCAATAAATGGTGCTCATGCAGGGGGTTATACACTTCATTTGAAAATAAAAGAATGTTAAACATCGTTTTTCTTTTAAATTGTGTGTTGAATGTGTGCATGTATGAATTAATATTTAGTACACATAATTTCAGCAACCATATTTTAGCTGGTTTTAACAAGCAGAAGAAAAACATACAAACAAACAAAAACAAAAACAAAAAATAAACTTGAAATTTGACTGCCAAAAACGGACATCGATGTACCGAGCGATCTGTATCACTTTGCTTAAGTGGCAATCACATGGAGTCACTGATTATTATGCGGAAAACATCTGTTAGAAGACCACGTATGTTCATCCGGATTTACAACAGAAACATTAGAGCATTTCCTACTACATCGTCCCCTTCATAATAGTATTAGAAATAAAACCATTAATAAACTAGGTGAGAACGAAAGAAATATCAACACATTTTTGTTTGGAAACGACCAGCTACACTTAGAAACTAATAAGAAAATATTTGCTGTAGTCAACGTTTTTTTTTGCGCCAAACCGACCGCTTGTAAATCTGTAAAAGTTTGCTTAAAATGTTTAATATATTTATGATACAAGTGAAGAGTTAGAACGTGCTTTGTCCCTCCCCCTCTGTATGTGTCTCTCTCAGATTAATAATATGATAACATCACTAGACCATTCAGTTAATTATTTGTTTTTTTTACCCCCCCCCCCCCCCCATCCTCCCGTTTTGTTGTTGCTGTTGTTGTTGTATGTTTTTGTTGTTTTGGGGTTGTTTTGGGTTTGTTTTTGTCGTTGTTTTGGTCTTTGGTTTGTTTTGTTGCCTCTGACCTTTTGACAACAATTTGCCATCTTGCCATCGTAAATGTCTGTGTAATTATCATTTCATCTATAAGTAACACTCAAATAAGCATGCTGCTTTTGTGTTTACTGTACTTTTTTGTTGAGGTTATGATTACGATGAATGAATAAAATTTAGTTTAAACCAATGGTTGTGCTGTTACACGTCAGATGTGTTGTAATACCGAACTGTAAACTTCGTACAACCCAAATACAAACAGCTTCGGTTTGGAATAGCCGGACGAAAAAAAAAAAATCATTTTTTTCAACGAAGTTTGCGTGAAGTTTTAAAAAGCCTTTTTTGCTGAACGTTCAAATATCGTTGTAAAATCTGACGTTTGACTTAATATCCGATACTTTTTCAAAGCAAATGAGAAAACGATCACGTTTATTTTCTATCGCATCCAGCACGTCACGTGACACTTGGATTTCATGGCTGCATGGCGTATGTTTGTTGTCAAACATCGAAAGGTACGTTGCAATATTTTAATTGGTCTATCTCTAAGTCTAAAACATAATTATCAAGTACTCGGTTATCTGATGCCGGTCACAACAGCTGTGTTGCGAACATGACGTCTGACCAAAAAAAATCAAAAAATCAAGAACTTTGTCGCGATCGTAAGCTTTTTATGACTTGGAATTAAATGCAAATTGGCAAAAACAATTATTTTCACTGAGTTTATTACGTTCACTTGTGTGACTGATTGCACTATATGGCATAAAAGGGTGTGTTCCTTGTTACAATAAGAAATGTTGAGATATGGGTTTATGTCATACATAAGACATTACAGCAAACATAATTTCATAAATGTGTGTTAAGTTACATGAGTGTACAAAATTAGGCAGAAACATAGTAGGGAAGGTTTTCCCTAATACTGTGAGTTGCATTTGTGCATGCTTATGCAGAAATGAAGACACAATGAAATATGTATGTTGTAATATCTTATGTATAACATACAGCCTTTTACGACTTTTCTCAAGAAAATATCTCCAAAAGTCAAATAAAAGTCGTTATCTTTTGCGTTCAAGAAATCTTTCCTTGCATCGTGCATATTCCAAAATCACATCTATTTTAACCTACCAGCAACACTATTTTCCACCCCCATTGTCCTGTTTTCATGCACACCTTTTGGCACAGTCATATATATATATACAGAAAAAAGAAAGAAAAAAAGGCTCTCTGTGACTCCTGAGCACCGCACCTGGGCGGAAGGACTGAGTATGGTGTCATGTAGAGAAAGTATAATAAAGTCCAAGCATGTTTTATACTGGACAACTTTTACTCCAAATTTTCACCCTTGAGCTATGGGTGACAAAGCGTCAGGGCCTGCCCGGTAGGCTTGACTCATTCCTACCTAGCAGTAGGAGGAATCAGTCAAGCCGACCGGGCAGGCCTTGACAAAGCCCCCAAGGGAGAAGATTTGGGGTAAAAAGTTTCCGATACAAAACATGCTTGGACTTTGTTATACTCTCTGTCTGTCTGTCTGTCTGTCTGTCTGCCTGCCTGTCTCTGTTTGTCTGTCTGTCTGTCTGTCTCTGTCTCTCTCTGTCTCTCTCTCTCTCTCTCTCTCTGTCTCTCTCTGTCTCTGTCTCTGTTTCTCTGTCTCTGTCTGTCTGTCTGTCTGTCTGTCTGTCTGTCTGTTGTCTGTCTGTCTGTCTGTCTGTCTGTCTGTCTGTCTGTCTGTCTTCTGCTGTCTGTCTGTCTTCTGTCTGTCTTCTCTCTCTCTCTCTCTCTCTCTCTCTCTCTCTCTCTCTCTCTCTCTCTCTCTCTCTCTATATATTCTTATCTCCCACAACATATATACACACACACACACACACACACACACACACACACACACACACACACACACACACACATGCATGCATGCATACAGAGACAGAGAGACAGAGACAGACAGACAGAGACAGAGACAGAGACAGAGAGAGACAGAGACAGAGACAGAGATAGTCTTACCTCAATACATTTTATTTGTATTTCTTGGATCTGTCGCATTTTCTTAAAGGTGATACATAAGTTACTATTTTTATTCGGTGTCGCGTCCCTCGTAATAAAGACGTGAATCGTGTGTATACTATAAGTGGATCTGAAACAGAACGGGGCCCAGAGCGCTTGCGCAGAATTAACACACAAGGGAGTTAATTAGCGCTCAAAATACGTGACTCAAGTACAACAACACAGACCCGACCTGAGTCATCGTTTTTTGAAGCTGTACCTCTGGTGGAGTTTATGCACCTTGTATTTACACGCATGCCAGTTGAGAGTTACCGAGGGGTATTCAGGTCCTTGTTGTTGTACTTGTGTTACGTATTCCGAGCGCTAATTATCTCCCTTGTGTGTTGATTTAACTGTAAATAGTCTTACAAGAGACTTTACTAAATCTACTAAATTTTTACTCTAAACTGCCAGTCCTGTTATACGTATGTAGTTATTAACAGCTTGCAAGCACCCAGCAGGCCTATAATTATGTAATGCATGTACTTTGCATTAATTCCGTATAGTTCTTTAAAAGTGTTAAATGACATAAATGTACAGTTGTCATACTTTTTGTATACCACATACCATTGCTAATCCGTTTTTGGTTTGTTCACCCCCCCCCTCCCCCCACCACCCCCAACCCTTTTTATGTCTTCCTTTTTTCTTTTTTTCTTTTTTCTTTTTAATAATTATACTTCAAATAATATCAATAATGTTGTTGTTATTACTATTATCACAGAAAACAGGTTCTGCCAAATGTTTTTGCCATTTTTTTTAGATGTATTGCAAACAGTTTGCAACTTTACGAAGTTGACAGTTGCAAAAGCATTCAACACGTTGCCTTGAGGTCAAACTGAACACAAGATATTAAAAATGTAAGGAATGGGTAACGCTCGTATATTTATCATAAAATTGCCTGCCTCTGTTTCAGTGTCGTTAACTATTCTACTCCTGCTCAGACAGCAGTAGAATGAAGACGACGACTACTGCTACTACTACTACTACTGGGAAATTTATAAAACGCTTTCGGAGACTCAAAGCGCTTTACAACTTAAAGAAAATCATACAATGCGCAGATACTCATATAAAAATCGATGGTATATAAATAAACAAATCATACAAACAATAGCAAGCATTTTCATACAAGGTATGGCAAAAAGTGTCACGTCGATTTCTTGTGATTACAGTATTTAATTCACTAATTCGCAGAGACAAAAATCAAACATAACATAGACATTGAGTCGCCAGCACAAATCAAACAAAATCGTTTGAATCTTCTTCTTCTTCTTCTGCCCCCCCCCCCCCCCGTCTCTGTCTCTCTCTGTCTCTCTGTCTGTCTCTCTCTCTCTCCCATTTATAGTTGACATTGTGATCTGAGAAGTAAAAGGAATATGTACGTACCTCTTTACTGTATTCAACGTCGGAGCAAATGTTTGCTTTATTATTGTAACCGTGTTGCTATTACCGTCGAAAGATTAATTTAACTGGCCGCTCAGCTGGGACCCACTTATTTCCCAGGGGTCTGAGCTGCGCCCAGACGGAGAGATCGTGTATAATTTGGCCTGCACGCTGGCGGAGGTAACTGGAGATTTGCTGGGTTTTGTCTTGTCATGGGTTACTGCGCACACACCGCTCATCTGGAATGCATATGTAAGGATTCCGCACATGCGCCCACAGACAGGAGAGGAACTGGTTCAGGAATATGCTCGACCAGCCCAACCGGTTTCAGATTCAAATCGTGCTAACGCTAATAGAAGTTGAATATTATCGACACAGAGAGCTCTGGATGGATTAACAATATCTGGGCCAGGGTTGGAGGTATAAAACACACACACACACACACACACACACACACACACACACACACACACACACACACACACACACACACACACACACACACACACACACACACACACAAACTCCAAGCACTGGTTTACGACATCCTTCCTTCAACCACTGCCGTATTTACGCCATAGGGTCCAGAAAACTGTCAGCACACACACGCTCTCCGTCCCTAATAAGGCTTGTGGTTTCTGTGGACGTTAAGCACCATGCTTATTACTTATTACACACACACACACACACACACACACACACACACACACACACACACACACACACACCACACACACACACACACACACACACACACACACACACACACACACACGCACGCACGCACTCACCCCGCACACACACACACACACACACACACACACACACACACACACACACACCACACACACACACACACCACAACACGACACAGTACGCACACACACACACACACACACACACGCACGCACGCACGCACGCACGCACGCACGCACGCACGCACGCACGCACCACACACACACACACACACACACACACACACACACACACACACACACACACACACCAAAGTTCATATTAAATTGTATTACCGTCGTAAATAAAGAACCTGATTTTAGCTTATGTTGTATCTCGTTTACGCGGTTCAAATGAAAGCTACCCCCCCCCCCCCCCCTTCTCTCTGCCTCCCTTGTGTTTGCCTGCCTGTCTGTCTGTCTGCCCCCCCCCCCCCCCCCCTCTCTCTCTCTCTTGCGGTTTCATGTGCCAAGCGAATAAATACTATTTGGAAATTTACATAATAAAATTGTTAGCTACAATGGCACATGACATATAAGACGACATATATAAATGAAATACAGCGGTTTCATAAGCCGTGCGAATAAATATTACTCTGGCGAATGTATAATTATTACCAGCCACGCGTGATGTTGAACATCGATTGTTCTTTTTTCTTTTTATAAAGAGATTCTTTTTGCTGCAGGTTCTTTTTCTTTATCCTTCACCGATTTAGCGGGTAAATTGAATCTCCGCTTACTATAGCACTCATGAGATTCGTGCTCAATTTACCGGGAAATCATTTTCCTCGTGCACTCGAGATCCTCGTCGTGTCTATGAACTGGAAATCCTTGTCCTGCCTATGAGCTGGAGATCATTGTCCTCTCTATGAGCTGCAGATACTTGTCCTGTCTGTGAGCTGCAGATCATTGCTCTGTCTATGAGTTGCAGATACTTGTCCTGTCTGATGAGCTGCAGATCATTGCTCTGTCTATGAGTTGCAGATACTTTCCCTGTCTATGAGCTGCATATGTTTGTCGTGCCTATGAGCTGCAGATCCTTGTCCTGTCTATGAGCTGCAGATCCCTGTCATGCCTATGCGCTAGAGATCCTTGTCCTCTCCATTAGCTGCAGATCCTTGTCCTGTCTATGAGTTGCAGATCTTTGTCCTGTCTATGAGCTGCAGATCCTTGTCCTGTCTATGAGCTGAAGATCCGTGTTCTGCCTATGAGCTGCACATGCTTGTCTTTCTTATGCGCTGGAGATCCTTGCCGTATCTATACGCTGGAGATCCCTGTCGTATCTATGCCCTGGAGATCCCTGTCCTGTCTATGCGTTGGAGATCCTTGCCAAAGCGCTGCAGATCCTAACTGTCCTGCCTGTGCGCTGGAGATCCTAAATGTCCTTTCCATGCGTTGGAGATCCGTGTCCTGCCTGTGCGCTGGAGATCCTGCCCTGCCTATGGCCTGGAGATCCTTCCCTTGCTTATGCATGAGCTATATCTTAGTGATGATGATGGTGGCTGGTGCAGACTCGGGTACAGCGGCTGGTCCAGTCAGCCCTCCCAGTCCCACGCTGCCAGTGGCGGCATCTTCCTCTCCGGGTAACTTCTCCTCCTCCTCGTCCCTGGACTTCTTCCTTCTGGCAATGGGGTAGAGGAGGCAGCAGCAGGCGACGATGGAGGCGATGGCGGTTACAGCGCCACAGGAGGCGCCAGCGGCAATGAGAGCTGTGGTATGGCTAGACCAGGGCAGCGGTGGACAGGCCATTCCTAGGACACCTGCAACACACACAGCGTGGGTGTGTGCATAACGCTTAATCCACACATCAGAACCTGCAGCACACAGAGCGTCGGTGTGTGCATAACGCTTAATCCACACCTCAGAACCTGCAGCACACCGTGCGTCGGTTTGTGCATAGCGCTTAATTCACTCAACAGAACCTGCAGCACACAGTGCGTCGGTGTGTGCATATAGCGCTTAATCCACACATCAGAACCAGCAACACACAGAGCGTCGGTTTGTGCATAGTGTTTAAGCCACACAACAAAACCTGCAACACACAGAGCATCGGTATGTGCATAGCGCTTAAGGCACACATCAAAACCTGAAAAACAAAGAGCGTCGGTGTGTGCATGGCGCTTAAGCCACACACCAGAACCTGCAACACACAGAGCGTCGGTGTGTGCATAGCGCTTAATCCACTCATCAGAACATGCAACACACAGAGTGTCGGTGTGTGCATAGCGCTTAATCCACACATCAGAACCTGCAGCGCACAGAACGTCTGTGTGTGTATATAACGCTTAAGCCATTCATCACAACCTGCAACTCACACAGCGTCGGTGTGTATAGCGCTTGAGCCACTCACCACACCTGCAAGCTATGTGTCGCTGTGCATAAAGAGTTCAAGGCACTCTTCACACTTGCAACACACAGAGCGTCGGTTTGTGTACAGCGGTTAAGGCACAGACCAGAATCTGCAACACAGAGTGTCCATATGTGTATAGCGTTTAAGGCACACACAATAATCTGCAATGCAGATGGTCGGTGTGTGCACAGCGCTTTAGGCACTGGCCGCATCCTGCAACACAGAGCGTCGATGTGTGTACAGCGCTTAAGGCACAGACCACAACCTGCAACAGAGTGTCGGCGCGTTGCAGACGCACCGACACTCTGTTGCAGGTTGTGATCTGTGCCTTAAGCGTTGTACACACATCGACGCTCTGTGCTTAAGGCACATATCGCATCCTGCAACACACAGAGTGTCGGTGTGCGTACTGCGTTTAAGACACCATCACAACCTGCAGCACACAGAGCGTCGGCGTGTGTGTACCGCTTAAGGCACAGACCGCAATATGCAATAGAGTGAGTGCCGTCTATAACGCTTAAGACACACACACACACACACACACACACACACACACACACACACACACACACACACACACACACACACACACACACACACACACACACACACACACACACACACACACACTCACACACAACATAAGCTGCAAAACTCAGAGTGACAGCGTGTGTGCAGCGCTTAAAGCACACACCACAAACTGCAACACACATACTATCGGCGTGTGCAACCTATAGTGTCAAGGTGTGAGCCACTGCAGTCATCTGCCCTGACCTGCAGCCCAGAGTGTCAACGTGTGCACCACTGTGGTCACATCCCATGACCTGCAAATCATAGTATCAACGTGTGCACCATTGTAGTCACATCCCATGACCTGCAACCTATAGTGTCAACGTGTGTCCCAATGTAGTCACGCCCTGACCTGCAACCCATAGTCTCAACGTGTGCACCAATGTAATCGCATGCCCTGAACTGCAACCCATAGTTTCAATGCTTGTACCATTGTAGTCGCATCCCATGACCTGCAACATATAGTGACAACCTGTGTCCCAATGTAGTCACATCCCATGACCTGCAACCCATAGCATCAACGTGTGCACCATTGGAGTCACATGCCATGACCTGCAGACCATAGTCTCCATTGTAGTCACGTACCCTGAGCCGCAACCCATAGTATCAACGTGTGTCACAGTGTAGTCACATACCCTGACCTGCAACCCACAGTTTCAATTTGTGCATCACTGTAGTCGCAGCCCATGACCTGCAACCCATAGCATCAACGTGTGCACCATTGGAGTCACATGCCATGGCCTGCAACTCATAGCATCAACGTGTGCACCATTGGAGTCACATGCCGTGACCTGCAACTCATAGCATCAACGTGTGCACCATTGGAGTCACATGCCGTGACCTGCAACTCATAGCATCAACGTGTGCACCATTGGAGTCACATGCCGTGACCTGCAACCCATAGCATCAACGTGTGCACCATTGGAGTCGCATGCCGTGACCTGCAACCCATAGCATCAACGTGTGCACCATTGGAGTCGCATGCCGTGACCTGCAACCCATAGCATCAACGTGTGCACCATTGGAGTCGCATGCCGTGACCTGCAACCCATAGCATCAACGTGTGCACCATTGGAGTCGCATGCCGTGACCTGCAACCCATAGCATCAACGTGTGCACCATTGGAGTCGCATGCCATGACCTGCGACCCATAGCATCAACGTGTGCACCATTGGAGTCGCATGCCGTGACCTGCAACCCATAGCATCAACGTGTGCACCATTGGAGTCGCATGCCGTGACCTGCAACCCATAGCATCAACGTGTGCACCATTGGAGTCACATGCCGTGACCTGCAACCCATAGCATCAACGTGTGCACCATTGGAGTCGCATGCCGTGACCTGCAACCCATAGCATCAACGTGTGCACCATTGGAGCCCATCCATGCCCCGTGGGACCGGGGCCAACCCCCCAAAATAGCATCAACGTGTGCACCATTGGAGTCACATGCCATGACCTGCAACTCATAGCATCAACGTGTGCACCATTGGAGTCACATGCCATGACCTGCAACTCATAGCATCAACGTGTGCACCATTGGAGTCACATGCCCTGACCAGCAACCCACAATGTCACTATGCATAGCCCTTTAACCACATCTCATAAGCTACGCCAAAACAAAAAAACAAAAGACTACTATAAAGCGCTATAATTATCACAGAGTGTCTACAGCACCCATAGTGTCAACGTGTTCACCACTGTAGTTACATGCCCTGACCTACAAGCCACAGAGTCAGTGTGCATAGCGCTTTAACTAACTCTCGCAAGCTGCTCCTGAAAAGGTGTATCTATAGCACAGCGCTGTAATTGTCAGAGGGAGTCTGTAGCACAGTGAGCAACGACCCGTACGATGACTAATGGCAACAACTCACAACTACTGCGACGAATGTATTTCGTTGGCTGTACGCACTTCAGAAATATGTCCATCTATCGTGCTCTTTATCGGTATTCTGGCCATTTTCGGTGAATTTTTAAAACGCCTATTGCACATTATTGGTAATGGGAAGACTGATGTATTCGAGCTGCCTGCAAAGTAAAGATTTCTGGAAACGAGAAGAAAACAATTTATGAGAGTTAATGGTAGTGCGCGAAACACACACACACACACACACACACACACACACACACACACACACACACACACACACCAACACACACACGCGCGCGCACACACACAGACACACACACACACACACACACACACACACACACACACACACACACACACACACACACACACACGCACGCCCACACATACGCATACACGCACGCACACACACCACAGAGAGAAAGACAGACAGACAGTCGCAGATACACACAGAGAGAAAAAGACAGCGAAACAGAGAGAGAGAGAGAGAGAGAGAGAGAGAGAGAGAGAGAGAGAGAGAGAGAGAGAGAGAGAGAGAGAGAGAGAGAGAGAGAGAGACAGACAGACAGACAGACAGACAGACAGACAGACAGACAGACAGACAGACAGACAGACACAGACACAGACAGGTAGACAGAGACAGACAGACAGAGACACGGACAGACAGACAGAGACACAGAGCCAGAGACACAGAGATACAGACACAGAGATACAGACAGACCGAAAGCGGGGAGGGGAGGAGGAAAGGGGTGCAGGGTGTGTGTGTGTGGGGGGGGGGGGGGGGGGGGGGCGGAGTCAACTGCTCGCAGAGAACAGCTAAGCTCATCACAGCCAAGGAAGATCAGTCTCCCATTGCAGTCAGCAGAGGTCAACAAAATGAGGTAGAAGCTAGATCGTCGAAGCTCCACCCTTTTGACGAATACAGGCTGCGCAGTGGCTACATGCCATTCGCTAACACAATGATTATACTAAGTCTCACACGTATGCGCTTCCTTGGCTGCTCCAACACAGTCCTTGCCCCCATTTCTGGGAGCGGGGTTGGTGCAGTCCCGGTCCCTGAACTGAGTTCCAGTGCCGCACGAGCCGGTACATTTGTCCCAAGATGACCACATTGTCCAGCTGCCGTCCACTGTCACCCGCAACAAGGTCAAGACATACATGTTGACAATAGGTATTTTTAACACTTATTTCGACATTGCAATCACATGGGTTGCTCTAAAGATAAAGCACTTATTTTGTTTGATTTATGTGTTTGGTTATGTGTTATTAGTGAAGACTGTTATTAACACTGTTAATTACTTTTTTTTTTCTCTCTCTCTCTCTCTCTCTCTCTCTCTCTCTCTCTCTCTCTCTCTCTTCTCTCTCTCTCTCTCTCTCTCTCTCTCTCTCTCTCTCTCACCACACACACACACACACACACACACACACACACACACACACACACACACACACACACTCATACACGCACACAAACGCACACACACGCCACACACACACACACACACACACACACACACACACACACACACCACACACACACACACACACACACACACACACCAGGACACGGGACTGCTGTCACGTCACAGGAGATTATCTCCGTGCTGTTGCCGTCACAGTCTTGACCGTTGTTGGCGGGGGCGGGGTTGTCACAGTTCCTGGTTCTGGTCTGGTTGCCGAAGGCCTCGCAACTCTTGGAGCAGTTGGACCATGACGACCAAGACCCCCAGTTCCCCTCCACTGCACACACAGCCACAGGCAGCGAAGTAGGATCAAGAAGACTCCTCCCTCCTCCCCCCACACACACCACTCACGTAGATGAACAGCTTCAAGATGATTACAAAGGAAACAGGGATTTAAATTGAAAACAGACAGCAGCAACAACAACAACAAAACTAGAATTTTATTACACAAGTCAACCAGGACGGGTATACCACGGCAAAAGGAAACTTCTTTTTTTAATGGGGGAATGGAGATGGGAGGCGAGGGAAGGGCGGGGGGGGGGGGGGGGGGGGGTGGAGAAGAATGTGTTTGAACAGGAAGGTGGCGTTGTGCACCGGGAGTGAGTTGGAATTGATCTTTTGCTTCAGTTGTTCTCAACAGTTGCCTCTGTACACACTGTGAATGTGTTCCCCACAGCTGCTCAAAGACTAAGTTGCCAAGTCTCTAAGTTAGTCCACAAAAAGCACATACGGTCTATTAGGGAGGGGACGGGAGAAAGGAGGTCAGGGAGGGGGTGGGGCCGGGGACCTATGAGTAGCTCGTCCAAAGCGCTCCGACCCTGTGAGCCAGTCTTGCTTAATTGTTTGAGAATGCTTTTTTCGCGAACCTAGTTGGAAGTATTCGGCGAACCTAGCTGGTTCTTAATTGGGCGAACTTTTCTTCGCGAACCTAGTTGGGAGTATTCGTCGAACTGCGTCGAAACTATATTCGGGGTCCAAAAGCTTCGCTCAACATGTTCTGGGAACATTCGCCCTATTCGACGAACATTGCCTCTGACTGGCTGAGAGCAGAACTCTCCTGTGGATGAAGAACAATAAAAATAAAATGGATGACGGTGTCGCTAGGTTCTTCACTCGGTTCGGAGGGAATTTGTGTATTTGTTGATTTGTGGGAGGCGCAGCCTTGTCTCGGAGACCCAGAATGAGATAGTAGTTAGTTGAATTACCCTGTGAGGGATGATTAAAGTATACTGACTTGACTTGACTTGACTTTAGCCTACATTTTCGATCATGCTGTCTGCCGCAAGTTCGGGCCAAAGCTTGCATCTCATTACAAGCCAGTTGAGAACGAAGTAAAGTCCGTCGAACTGTCTGAACCATGTTCGGCGAACTAAAAGTTCAATTAAGAAGAGAATCATAGTTCGTCGAAGTGTCTGAAGTATGTTCGGCGAACAAACATTCGCCGTTTAAGAACGGGCTTAACACTGGTAAGCAGAGGGACCTCTGTTCGAAACTGCTTCGGATCTACTTTGTCTTCAAAAGGTGTGGTCTGTGGACACTGTCTTGCGACTTTGTCCCTCACAATTAATGAAACATTAAAATGGCTCTCATCGCTGTCCATCTTAATGCAGAAGTAATTCCGGTGGTGACAGTGCAGCATAGGTATCCATACCCCCCCCCCCCCCCACACACACCGCCATACCCTCTCCCGCCTTATCCCCGTCCCCAATAACCTTTAAGTTTTTGTGGACGTTAAGCACCATGTTCAAATACTTATTCCCTCCGACCCACAAAGACCGAAGAGACCCGTCGGACACCATCACAACACCACCACATGTTAAAGGGACGGGGACATCGCCAATATAAGTCCGAAACAACTTGTGTACTCCGCAGCTTCCTTTTTCAACAGTTGTGGGCCCCACATTTGGAACTCATTCCCACGAGACGTTAGACACTGCTCAACTCTGTGATCCTTGAAAGCCAAACTAAAAATCCTCCTCTTCTCACAGAATTTTCATCCCAGCTAATATCAGTACCCAGTTTCTGCTACAGCCATTGTGTGTGTGTGTGTGTGTGTGTGTGTGTGTGTGTGTGTGTGTGTGTGTGTGTGTGTGTGTGTGTGTGCGTGTGCGTGCGTGCGCGCGTGCATGCGTAAGTGTGTGTGTGTGTGTGTGTGTGTGTGTGTGTGTGTGTGTGTGTGTGTGTGTGTGTGTGTGTGTGTGTGTGTAGTGCGTGTTTTTCTCTCTTTTTTTCGTATAATACTTTATGTAAACTGTTTTGGTAGGGCTATGCTCTACTTGTGTATAGAATATCATATTTAGGTTCATATGTATCATGTGAGCGCTCAGGGCGTTAATGAGCGCATAATAAATGTACATTAGTAGCAGCAGCAGCAGCAGCAGCAGTAGTAGTAGTAGTAGTAGTAGTAGTAGTAGTAGTAATAAAGACAGAGCCTGGACAACCAGCTGTTGAAACCTGAAGCAGAGGACGGTCCAACTCATTATGAAAACCCAGTTCCACCCCTCACCCCACCCCCCTGTTCAGACCGATTCTGCAACTGGACTCGGCATTGGCTGGTTCTCCGAGATCATATCACTACCGTAAAATCTACATCATTATTTTTCTGATGTTGGCGGTCATGCTTGCGTGCTTCAGCGGGTGGGATCGCCTGTGGCAATGATGATGATGATGGTAATGATGTTCGCTTTTATAGCGCATGATTCCATTCATTAACTTGCACGCTCAGCGCGCTGTAGAAGGTCAGTAAGACATTTGGTGTTTTACGCCCAGTCAACCATTACGGTTATATCAGGGCGACACTGTAGGAATGTGTGTGTGTGTGTGTGGTGTGTGTGTGTGTGTGGTGGGTGTGGTGTGTGTGGTGTGGTGTGTGGGGGGGGGGTGGGGGTGGGAGTGAGATTAAATACAAAAAAACCAAAACAACAACAACAACAACACACACACACACACACACACACACACACACACACACACACACACACACACACACACACACACACACACACACACATTTTTTTTTTTTAAACATTAAAAAAAACCCCAAAAAAAAACAGGAGGGGTTTTGAGACATTCATTGCATAGGTACTACCCCCCCCCCTCCACCACTTCCCAGACTCACCCCACCCCCAACCACCCCCCACCCCGCCCCAATCCGTCAGTCATATAGACGGCTTATACAACATAAGCCATCGCAAAAACAAAGCTGAGTCTGGGAAAATGACAGGCACGTATATATGCAGGTCCACACGGCGCACCATACAGATCGCAGGCCTAGTAATTTAATCCAATCAAGCTGGATGGGATGGGACATAATTATTACTGAGGAACGGACACACTGTGCCTTGAAGCAGACAGCTGTCATTTTGTATAGTGCGACAGGTGCTATTAGCAGTCGATGCCGGGATTTTTTTTTAAACGAATTGCTGGCAATGGTCAGCATTATTATTATTATTATTATTATTATTATATTATTATTATTATTATTATTATTATTATTATTATTATTATTATTATTATTATTATTATTATAATGATGATGATGATGATTGTTATTAATATTAATTTACTTATTTTTTGGAGGGGGTGGGAGTGAGGTCAATGAAAGTGACATCAACATCAAAAGAACTGACCTCTAGGGAGTATGGCCAAATCTTCATCCACCAACTGGTCACCGTCATCGTCTGAAACACACACACACACACACACACACACACACACACACAACACACACACACACACACCACACACACACACACACACACACACACACACACACACACACACACACACACACACACACACACACACACACACACACACACACACACACACACACACACACACACACACACACGCGAGCGCGCGCGCAAACTCAGAAGTATACACACGAAAAGGAAAACTTATAATAAAAAGATCCATATGTCTTCCCCCCAAAAAAAAAATTGGCATGTAGGACATAACCTTGTAAAGCGTGGTGTGTTCACACTTCCCTTCCCTTATAATGCGTGATATGCACACACTTACCTTGCACTGCATGGTGTGCTCACACTTACCTTGCAATGCATAGTGTGCTCACACTTACCTTATAATGCATGGTGTGCTCACACTTACCTTGCTATGCATGGTGTGCTCACACTTACCTTATAATGCATGGCGTGCTCACACTTACCTTGCAATGCATGGTGTGCTCACACTTACCTTGCAATGCATGGCGTGCTCACACTTACCTTGCAATGCATGGTGTGCTCACACTTACCTTGCAATGCATGGTGTGCTCACACTTACCTTGCAATGCATGGTGTTCTCACACTTCCCTTGTAATGCATGGTGTGCTCACACTTACCTTGCAATGCATGGTGTGCTCACACTTACCTTGCAATGCATGGTGTGCTCACACTTACCTTGCAATGCATGGTGTGCTCACACGTACCTTACCTTGCAATGCATGGTGCGCTTACACTCACCTTACCTTGCAATGCATGGTGTGTTCACACTTACCTTGTAATTCTCACACTTCCCTTCCCTTCTAATGCATGCTAATGCTCACACTTACCTTC
>JABMCL010000603.1:437500-445000 GCA_018857735.1 Alviniconcha marisindica
AAGAAGAAGAAGAAGAAGAAGAAGAAGAAGAAGAAGAAGAAGAGAAGACAGAAAGAAAAAAAGAAAGAAAGAAAGAAGAAGAAAGAAAGAAGAAGAAAGAATGAACAAGAAGAAGAAGAAGAGAAGAAGAAGAAGAAGAAGAAGAAGAAGAAGAAGAAGAAGAAGAAGAAGACTGAAAACAAACAAAAAACAAGAAGAAAGAGGTGGAGTGAAGTTGAAAATGATGAAAAGATGCCAGGAGTGACGGTGGTCAACATCTTGTCGTGGTTATGGCACAACCGGTCGGGGCAAAACGAAACAAACAACAACAACAACAATAGCAAAACTTAACAAATAACACGCACACACGATACTGCTAGCGATACGCATGACTGAGTTGACCACTACTCGGTGGAAGGAGAAGAGGAGCGACGGTGGTCAACAACGCTGATGTCGTCGAGGCTATGGCATAACCGGTCGTGAGGAAACAAAACAAACAACAATAGCAAACCATACAACAAAACAGCTCGTACACACGATACTGGCAGCGACATGGATGACATGACAGTGTTGACTAATACTCGGTGGAAGGAGATGTAGTAAAGTACAAACCCCTACCTGCTTCAGTGTGAACAGCAAGAAGAAGCAGAAGAGCGATGGATGATGCCCGTGGGGTCATGATAGTCGTTGTGGGACAGTCCTCGCAGGCACCAAGTCCTCGCTCTTCCCTCGCAAGCACCAAGTCCTCGCTCTTCCCTCGCAAGCACCAAGTCCTCGCTCTTTTCTCGCAGGCACCAAGTCCTCGCTCTTCTCTCGCAGGCACCAAATCCTCGCTCTTCCCTCAGTCCCTAGCAGGCACCAAGTCCTCGCTCTTCCCTCGCAAGCACCAAGTCCTCGCTCTTTTCTCGCAATCACCAAGTCCTCGCTCTTCCCTCGCAAGCACCAAGTCCTCGCTCTTTTCTCGCAAGCACCAAGTCCTCGCTCTTCCCTCGCAAGCACCAAGTCCTCGCTCTTCTCTCGCAAGCACCAAGTCCTCGCTCTTCTCTCGCAAGCACCAAGTCCTCGCTCTTCTCTCGCAAGCACCAAGTCCTCGCTCTTCCCTCAGTCCCTAGCAGGCACCAAGTCCTCACTCTTCCCTCGCAGGCACCAAGTCCACTCTCTTTGCTCGCAGGCACCAAGTCCCCGCTCTTTGCTTCGTCACTCGCCGGCACCAAGTCCCGCTCTTTGCTTCGTCACTCACAGGCACCAAGTCCCCGCTCTTTGCTCCGCCACTCGCAAGCACCAAGTCTTCGATCTTCCCTCGCAAGCACCAAGACCTCGCTCTTCCCTCGCAGGCACCAAGTCCTCGATCTTCCCTCGCAGGCACCAAGTCCTCGATCTTCCCTCGCAAGCACCAAGTCCTCGATCTTTGCTCGCAAGCACCAAGTCCTCGCCCTTTGCTCGCAGGGAAGCCGATAGCCGTTGTGGGACAGTCCTCGCAGGCACCAAGTCCTCGCTCTTTGCTCGCAGGCACCAAGTCCCCGCTCTTTGCTCGCAGGTACCAAGTCCCCGCTCTTTGCTTCGTCACTCGCCGGCACCAAGTCCCTGCTCTTTGCTTCGTCACTCGCCGGCACCAAGTCCTCGCTCTTTGCTTCGTCAATCGCCGGCACCAAGTCCCCGCTCTTTGCTTCGTCAATCGCCGGCACCAAGTCCCCGCTCTTTGCTTCGTCACTCGCCGGCACCAAGTCCCCGCTCTTTGCTTCGTCACTCGCCGGCACCAAGTCCCCGCTCTTTGCTTCGTCACTCGCAAGTACCAAGTCCTCGCTCTTCCCTCGCAAGCACCAAGTCTTCGCTCTTCTCTCGCAAGCACCAAGTCCTCGCTCTTCTCTCGCAAGCACCAAGTCCTCGCTCTTCTCTCGCAAGCACCAAGTCCTCGCTCTTCCCTCAGTCCCTAGCAGGCACCAAGTCCTCACTCTTCCCTCGCAGGCACCAAGTCCACTCTCTTTGCTCGCAGGCACCAAGTCCCCGCTCTTTGCTTCGTCACTCGCCGGCACCAAGTCCCGCTCTTTGCTTCGTCACTCACAGGCACCAAGTCCCCGCTCTTTGCTCCGCCACTCGCAAGCACCAAGTCTTCGATCTTCCCTCGCAAGCACCAAGACCTCGCTCTTCCCTCGCAGGCACCAAGTCCTCGATCTTCCCTCGCAGGCACCAAGTCCTCGATCTTCCCTCGCAAGCACCAAGTCCTCGATCTTTGCTCGCAAGCACCAAGTCCTCGCTCTTTGCTCGCAGGGAAGCCGATAGCCGTTGTGGGACAGTCCTCGCAGGCACCAAGTCCTCGCTCTTTGCTCGCAGGCACCAAGTCCCCGCTCTTTGCTTCCGCCCCCCCACTCGCCGGCACCAAGTCCCTGCTCTTTGCTTCGTCACTCGCCGGCACCAAGTCCTCGCTCTTTGCTTCGTCAATCGCCGGCACCAAGTCCCCGCTCTTTGCTTCGTCAATCGCCGGCACCAAGTCCCCGCTCTTTGCTTCGTCACTCGCCGGCACCAAGTCCCCGCTCTTTGCTTCGTCACTCGCCGGCACCAAGCCCCCGCTCTTTGCTTCGTCACTCGCAAGTACCAAGTCCTCGCTCTTCCCTCGCAAGCACCAAGTCTTCGCTCTTCTCTCGCAGGCACCAAGTCCTTGCTCTTCCCTCGCAAGCACCAAGTCCTCGCTCTTCCCTCGCAAGCACCAAGTCCTCGCTCTTCCCTCGCAAGCACCAAGTCCTCGCTCTTCTCTCGCAAGCACCAAGTCTTCGCTCTTCTCTCGCAAGCACCAAGTCCTCGCTCCCCCCTCGCAAGCACCAAGTCCTCGCTCTTCTCTCACAGCACCAAGTCTTCGCTCTTCTCTCACAGCACCAAGTCTTCGCTCTTCTCTCGCAAGCACCAAGTCCTCGCTCTTCTCTCGCAGGCACCAAGTCCTCGATCTTCCCTCCGTCCCCCGCAGGCACCAAAGGTAGACAGAGGTATCTGACGCAGAGGGGGGTGGGGATGGTGGGGGGGGGGGGGGGGGGGGGGGGGATAATTTAACTAAATAAGAAGTAAATGGATACTAGTAAACCAAAAACAACAACGAAACATGTCAAAGTTCCTACTTCAACAGCCGTCATCGTCATAAATATGTTAAAACAACAGCATAGATATGATGAAGAAGAAGAAGAAGAAGAAGAAGAAGAAGAAGAAGAAGAAGAAGAAGTGGTAGTAGTAGTGGTAGTAGTAGTAGTAGTAGTAGTAGTAGTAGTAGTAGTAGTAGTAGTAGTAGTATCAACTGAATATTTCAGTAGCAGCTAGTGCATAGACAACATTACGTTCGATCGGCTTTCAGTAAATTTGTTTTACAGATTTATAGGCATGAGTGAAAACAGATTATTTAATGTGTAAAAAATAAACGCCCCCCCCCCCCCCACACCACCACACACACACACACTATCGGGGAAAACAAAACAGAACACATTCACACGCACACACCAACCCCCTCCACCACAAAAGGGGAAAAAAAGAAAGAAAGAAAAAAAAGATAAAAAGATAAAAGCATACCGTTATGAAATATTTCGCATAAAATCAAACAAAACAGACCAACAAAATAAAATAATAATAACACTGATTTAAAATGAATCGAATTTAGCTAAAGACAAAATCAAAGCACAAAAGAATTCAGGTAACACTAGAATCAAAATGGTGCATTTCTACCCACTTAGCAAAATATGACAGTAACTATTTTAAGCAAAATCAAAAATGATGTACTGACACTGACACTGATTTTATTGATATAAGGCCACAGCCCTTTTCAATGGGGGGAGGTCCATTTTTATGGCATTCATATCGAATATTTCAAAAACCCGTACTCTCTCTCTCTCTCTCTCTCTCTCTCCCCCTCTCTCTCTCTTCTCTCTCTCTCTCTCTCTCTCTCTCTCTCTCGGTCGCTCGCTCACACACACACACACCAAAACACACACACACACACACACACACACACACACACACACACACACACACACACACACACACACATACATACACACACACACGCACGCACGCACGCGCGCGCAGCACACGCTGACACGAGCGCACACATGCACACTGACAAAAAAAGATTCCAATGGGCACGCGTACTCACGGTCAGGCACATAACAAATTTAGTATAAAAAAAGAAGTCATACACATACCAATATCAAGGAATCTATCCAATCAATCTTTGACGTAGCAGAAGTTCAAACCTCCAGGTAGCTCATTTTTGTTAAGCCACAGTATGACCAGTAGACAATGCTTCGTCCGACAGCGTGTTATATGGGAAGTATTGGCTTGTTACTAAGAAAATTAAATATTTATACTCGACTGAGTTCACTCAGTAGCACAGTAAACGGCGGGAAATACGGTGGCATTCAAAAGTTCTTATTGTCTGGGCTCTGTACTAGTTGTCTCTTTGAGAAAAGATCGCTTTAGAGGAGGTTATGTATTCATGGCAGGGATATTAGTATCTGTATAATTGTAATTATAGCTGTATCATTCAAACCTGATGACTAGGAAGCATTCACATAAAATACAACGAGGTATGTACATCGCATCGCACACACATTATGTTTCGTTGTTGTTTTTGTTGTTTTCTTTTCTCTTCCCCCATTATCTCTACCCCTTCCCTCCCTCCTTAAAAAGAAGAAGAAGAAGATGAAGAAGAAGAAGAACAAAGAAGTGTTTTGCAGGCACAGCAAACCGTCACTAAATTATAACCTTCTGACCCATGCTATTAGCAAATCTAAGTGAAAAAGCGAGAAGCACGGTGTGTTGTTTACTCTGCTTATCTAAACACAAGGAAGTTAACTAGCGCTCAAAATACGGGGGGGGGGGGGGGGGGGGGGGGGACCGAGAGGTCAACACACGTTTTGTCGTTTACCTCGCTTGTATAAATAAGTAGGGCTATTTGGCTATTCCGCTTGTCTAAGAGGGCGGAGCTATCTGACTGAAAGCTAAAGGTTAGTTCCTAATCTGGTCGAATTTCTACTAAATTTTGTCAAGGGTGTTTTTTTCTTCTGTTGTGAAGGTGCTTAAAACCAACACTCTCCTAAAGTTCTTCATTGGCAGTCACTGATGTTGCAGTTTTCGACTCACCAAAATACTACCCTGCCACTGGTACGTCCAAGCTAAGACTATAACTGCAAGGAAGCATGGAGCTATGGGCTGATACCACTAGAAGCTCGACTGAAACCCGCTTCCAGCACTTTCCTAACATTCCTCATTGGTAGTCCGGAACGCTGAAGTTTTCGACTCACTAAAACTTCACCCGGCCACTGGTACGTCCAGCTTAATACTAATACTGCAAGGAAGTGGAGGGAGGGAGTTCTGGGGTGATACCGCCAGAAACTCGATTCAACCCCCCACCATCTGCGTCTCTCTCAAAGTTCGCAACCTCTCGAACCAAAGTCCTGTATCTTGATTCACAACCAGGGATTACCACAACCAGCACCCAAAGCTGCTCGTTAATAAAAAATCTGGCAAAATTATCAAAAATATTGTCGAATTTGTCCGCATGGTCCATGATTATTAAATGTTCGCCAAGTACATACATGTCGTGTTGGGTCGCGTCCTAAAACAATTAAAAACAATATAACACAGACAAAATGAGCGGCCGATGCATTCAGATCACATGTGTCGCCGAGCGTGCATGCATTGTTGGCGGTTGACTGGAATAATTGTGCAGCTGGCGAACAATACATTTATTTTTCTTCTGAAGACGGGACTCGGTAATTACGTATGCCTGGGAATGTCTTCATGCTCATGCTGAATGAAAATGCTGGCCACACGGGGTTTTTGGTTGTTGTTTTTTTTCCGTTTTTTGTTGTTGTTGTTGTTTTTTCGTTTTTTTCTTCTTCTTTCTTTTAAATTTATAAATATTTCATATCCAGTTGCTCAGAAATCGAATTCCGTCTCTGCCGCTGTCTCTCTATATTGTCTGTGTATTTTGTGTTTACTACGTATTTATGTCCATGTGTGTGTGTGTGTGTGTGTGTGTGTGTGTGTGTGTGTGTGTGTGTGTGTGGTGTGTGTCTCTCTCTCTCTCTCTCTCTCTCTCTCTCTCTCTCTCTCTCTCTCTCTCTCTCTCTCTTCCCCCCTCTCCCCCCCCCCCTCTCTCTCTCTCTCATATCTACCCAACTGACATCGCGCACATCCTTGAAACCTGTGTGCCAGTAATCGGCGTCAGTGACCATTATCCCATCTGCTGCACTTGGTCAAAAGGGGTGCAAAGATTCCCAAGGTGGGACACTACCACTTAATATATCGGTCCTTTGCCAGATTTGACGAACGTGAGTTCTTAAACTATCTTAGCAATGCTCCCTTTGATAAAGTATACAATCATACTGATCCAGACGAGGCGTTAGCGACTTGGTATTCAGTGTTTCTTAAAGTCCTTGACAAACATGCTCCTCAGAAACAGAGGAGAATCAAATACTCCTTCAAACCTGGACTGGCTGACATTGGAAGTACTGGATGCAATGCGTTATAGAGATTATCTTCTTAAACTGAAACTATTTGATGAATACAAAAAAACAAAAATAAAGTCATCTACATGATCCGAGACTAAAAAACAACAACTTTTTTGCTGACATTTTGGCAAACAGCAAGAATTCAAAAGACACATGGCGAGCTATTAATCTACTCAATAATGAACATGCCGTAGCGAATACTAGCACTACTAGTGGAATTTCCCCAGATGATTTAAACAACCATGTTTGCAGTGTTGCCAGTAAAATGATTAAAACAGATAATTCCCCCATCAACAAACTAACTGTGCTGGAACAGTATTGCACAGAAAAGATTAGACACGAAGCCAATGCCCTCCCTTTTATGACAGGGAAGTGTATAAATCTTTATGTCATTTAAAGCAATCAAACACAAAAGGCACTGATGGTTTAGACGGTAAAATACTGCGTCTCTCGGCACTTTTTACTGCTAAAACTCTAACCTATATATAACCTTTGCATTGACAATAACACCTTCCCCCAAGTATTTAAGGAAGCAAAAGTTATACCTCTCTTCAAATCTGGTGACAAATCGGATCCTTCAAATTTTAGACCCATTTCTATACTACCTATTTTGTCAAAACCGTTCAATGAACATGTTATGAAGAATGTTCTTGTCAATGACTTGTTTTATTAAAAGCAATCAGGGTTCAGACCAAACAACTCCTGCCACACAGCCTTAATAGAACTAATCGACACCTGGCTATCCGAAACCAACATAAACAAATTGTGTTGAGCGTTGTTCGTTGACTTTGCTAAAGCCTTTGACATAATCGATCATGACCTACTTCTAAGAAAACTAACCCTCTACGGCCTATCAGCGAGCACCCTTAGTTTGATTTGCTCCTTCCTCAACAGCCGCCTCCAAAAGGTTTCCTTGAAAGATAATCAGTCGGATTTTAAGACAGTTTTATTTGGAGTTCCCCAAGCATCTGTCCTAGGACCTATCCTGTTTTCCATCTATATAAACGACCTACCTTTACATATCCCTTCT
>JABMCL010000603.1:457500-460000 GCA_018857735.1 Alviniconcha marisindica
CAAGAAAATAAATCAAGTGAGAATGTAAGACGTCAAGCAGACTTGCTCTCATAATAATTTGCAAACATTAAATCGTACGATCACATTAATCAGTCATTATGCCTGCGTCGCTCGGCGAGTGCGACCTTTCTTCCCTCCAAAATGAAAGAGCTTTGGCCGACGAACATCTAGTACTCATTTGACGAAGTAGACAAAAGGGGAAGAAAAAAAGAGAGAGAGAAACCGCTGGATTCAGACGTAAAGACACAACAAAAAAAAAAAAAAAAAAAAAAAAATCCAAGCATAACAAGGCCAAAAGCAGTCATAGTCCCGGGCCTACGAAATCGCTAGCCTAAATATCGGCTGTTTAGGCCCCAGGTTCGGCCCGGACTTTGGTGTAGTCCCGGTCCATGGTTACCATTTTGGGGCCATTGTCAATAACCTTGAGATTTAGGCCGGCCTACCGCTTTAGGCCCGATTTATAGTTAAGGCCCCAGATGAACACATGCCATACATCATTCAGTTACATATTATGAGCATACGGTGAGCATATTATGAGCAAATGAAGCAGCAGAACATCTGATCAGTTTATATGACTAATATCGGAAAAGAAAACAGAAGCAGTCAATGCTTTTCTTATAAAGAACAGTAAGGGGGGGGGGGGGGGGGGGGGGGGGGGGGAAGGCAGTCGGAAGGACTGGGCGGAGTTGTATGGGTGTATAAAATAGGTCTCAAATGACCAGTCATTGTAATGGCAAGAGACAGAGACAGAGAGACAGAGACAGAGACAGAGAGACAGAGAGAGAGAGACAGAGAGAGAGAGAGAGAGAGAGAGAGAGAGAGAGAGAGAGAGAGAGAGAGACAGACAGACAGACAGACAGACAGACAGACAGACAGACAGACAGACAGACAGACAGACAGACAGACAGACAGACAGACAGAGAAATAGTGACTCAGAGACAGACGGAGAGACAGACAGACAGACAGACAGACAGAGACAGAGACATAGACGCTCGTAATTACACACAGACATTCACACACAAGCACGCTCTCACAAATTGACACGCATACATACATACATACAGGCAGTGTGTGTGTGTGTGTGTGTGTGTGTGTGTGTGTGTGTGTGTGTGTGTGTGTGTGTGTGTGTGTGTGTGTGTCTGTGTCTGTGTCTGTGTCTGTGTCTGTGTGTATGTATATGTGCGTATGTGCGTGCGTGTGTGTGTGAGACTGTGTGTGTGTGAGACTCTGTGTGTGTGTGTGTGTGTGTGTGTGTGTGTGTGTGTGTGTGTGTGTGTGTGTGTGTGTGTGTGTGTGTGTGTGTGTGTGTGTAATTTTGTCCAGAAAAAAAACAAAAAAAAAAAAACAAAACTTCCTTACAAAGTTATTGCTAGTGTGGCAAATTATAGTACTTTTGATGCCCTTTTACATGATTTCAAATGCATGAGACTTTAGTAGTTAAGAGTTGGAGAGCTATGTGAGGAGGGATTTGAACAGGGATTATCAAATTGAAGTATTTCTGCTTGACATTACTGCCTTACTCAGCACACCGGAGCGTCTGATCGGAGACATAGTACGGATCCTGGCAGTGAACGACTCCACGAGCATCTCCCTTAGTGACGGCAGCAGCTACAGCCTAAACGCATCGGATTACGTGGAGCTGGATATAGCCACTGGGACCAGCTTGTCCATTGAGGCTGACATGGTACGGAGCTGACTTCTTTGAAACAATGCCTTTATATCATGCTTGTCAATATGGACGTATCCATTGAGTCAAATGAGCTGACCTTAAATCCGTACCTTTATGTCCTGTCTGACAATGCGGACGTCTCCATTGACGCTGACATTGGTACGGAGCTGATTCCTTCAATCCGTATTTTTATGTCCTGTCTGGCAATGTGGACGTTTCCATTGATTCCAGCATGGTACGCAGCTGACCTTCTTGAATCCGTACCTGTATATCACGTCTGTGTCCTTTGAGTCTGACATGGTACGGAGCTGACCTCCTTGAATCCGTACCTTTATATCATGTAAGGCAATGGGGACCTCTCCATTGAGTCTGGCACGATACGGAGCTGACCTTGACGCCTCCGTTGAGTCTAAGGAAATGACCTTAAATCCGTACATTTATGTCCTCTCAGAAAATGTGGACACCTCCATTAAGACTGACATGGTACGCAGCTGACCTCCTTGAATCCGTACCTTTATGTCATGTGTGGCAATGTGGACATCTCCATTGATTCCAGCATGGTACGCAGCTGACCTTCTTGAATCCGTACCTGTATATCACGTCTGTCTCCTTTGAGTCTGACATGGTACCGAGCTGACCTCCTTGAATCCGTATCTTTATATCATGTAAGGCAATGGGGACCTCTCCATTGAGTCTGGCGTGGTTCGGAGATGACCTCCTTCAATCCGTATCTTTATGTCCTGTGTGACAATGTTGACGTCTCCATTGAGTCTAAGGAGCTGACCTTAAGTCCGTACCTTTCTATCCTTTCTGACGATGTTGACGTCTGCA
>JABMCL010000603.1:472500-475000 GCA_018857735.1 Alviniconcha marisindica
CCGAAGGGTTTGGGTACTAGAGAGGATTAATACACGGGTGGTAGTGGTAGTGATTAGGGAACTATTTTCTCTTGTGACGTCAGCGATTTGTGTGCGGATCAGGGGTCACAGGTCAGAGGTTACGAAGATTGTTTACCACATGGCTCCAGTTTTCGTCTACTGCTGCATTCTTACCACAATGGATCCGTAGGGACCATTTCCATTTTATTTTGCTATGTAAACATTAAACTTATACCTTTCTTTGTAGATTAGCATCGTATGCTTGTATGAGATTGTAATCTGGGTTGCTTTTGTTGATTTTATTGCTGTTTTAGCTTTACAATGCAACCCTATCGATTTCATCCGAAATCAAAATGGTGGACCGTAGTGGTGTAACTGATTGAAGTAACCAGCTGCCGCCGAGTGCGTCTTTGTTATCAGTTTTACGCGCATAACATCTACTTGACCAGTGATGCTGCAAAAGACTTATTTGTAAAATTTGTCACTGGATGAACCTTCTCAAGTTACTCTTCTGTGTGAAGGGGCAGGTGTAGCGATCTGTGCGACTTCGGCTACATTACGCTTGAGGCACGCGCACAAGCGTAGGTAGACAGTCGGGTTGCGCCACTACCACAGCCACTACCACTACCACCCGTGTACTAACCCTCTGTACTAACTAGTTATACTGTGGAAGCAACTTGAAGCGCGTCTGCCGCAAGTACGATTGTCCTTTTAATGAGTTCCATTTCATCATGTGTGTATGTGTGTGTGTGTGTGTGTGTGTGTGTGTGTGTGTGTGTGTGTGTGTGTGTGTGTGTGTGTGGTGGCGGCGTGCGTGTGTATGTGTGGGGGGGGGGGGGGGGGCACGGGGGGGGGGGGGGAGGGGGGGGGGATGGAATTAAGGGTAAGTAGTAATATAATGATTCATTTTCTTAAAGCGCTATTCACACTGATATTCTTTGTATGGCAGATGCCTTAAGGGTGGCCTTAGTCTAAAGCGCTATTCACATTGACATTTGGTTTGCGTGGCAATGGCCTTAACGGTGGCCTGAACCTAAAACTCTGTTCACACTGACACTCTTTGTGTGGCAGGTGCCCTAACTGAGGCCTGTCTAAAGTGCTATTCATACTGACATTCCTTGTGTGGCTTGTGCATAATGCACTATGCACATTCGCACATTTTGTATCGCATGTGTCTTAAGTATGGCCATGGCTGAATGAGCTGTTCACCGTTACGCTTTTTGTGTGGCTGGTGCCTTAACAGGGGACTGCATGCAAAGCACGATTTCACACTGACATCCGCTGTGTGGCAGGTGCCTAAACGGTTGCCTGTGTCTAACAAGCTATTCACACTGACACTGGTTGTGGCAGGTGCTTTAGCGCTGGCCTGCACTTCAAGCGCTATTCACATTGACATTCTTTGTGTGGCAGGTGTGTTAACAGCAACCTGTACCTAAAGCATTATTCACACCCATACCCTTTGTGTGGCAATGCACCTAAGGCGCTATTCACACTGGCACTCTGTGTGGCAGGTGCTTTAACAGCAGCCTGGACCTAAAGCGCTATTCACACTGGCACTCTTTGTGTGGCAGGTGCTTTAACAGCGGCCTGGACCTAAAACGCTATTCACAATGACACTCTTTGTGTGGCAGATGCTTTAACAGCTTCCTGGACCTAAAGCGCTATTCACACTGACACTGTTTATGTGACAGGTGCCTTAACGGTGGCCTGTCCCTCATCCTCCAGCAACATAGCCGCCATAGCTGCCGGTGCCACCGTCGGTACGCTAGCTGCCGCTGGCGCCGCCGCCGCCTGTTGCTGCCTCCTCTTCCCCATAGCCAGAAAGAAGATCTTCGGGGACGATGAAGAAGAGGAGGAGCTTCCAGAAGAAGGAGATGCGACGACACGGGATGTAGGCCTGGAAGGTCCGGAGGGAGAGTCAAGCACTGCCCCGGCCGGCACCGGAACCAACAAGGTGTCTCCGGCGTAAACATGGGCAGAATCTCTGCCGCCTACGCCAGAGTGAACAGAATGCCTCGATCACGCTAAATTAAGCACGGGGCAGTCTCTGTCTGTCTGTTTGTGTGTGTCTCCGTCTCTGTCTGTTTCTATCTGTCTCTGTCTGTCTGTCTGCCTGTCTTTTTCTGCCTCTGTCTTTGTGTCTCTGTCTCTGTCTCTGCCTCTGTCTCTCTCTCTGTCTCTCTGTCTCTCTGTCTCTGTCTCTGTCTCTGTCTCTGTCTCTCTCTGTCTCTGTCTCTGTCTCTGTCTCTCTCTCTCTCTCTCTCTCTCTCTCTCCTCTCTCTCTCTCTCTCTCTCTCTCTCTCTCTCTCTCTCTCTCTCTCTCTCTCTCTCTCTGAAGCATGGCTGCTTCTATCGTAAAGACCGCTTGTCGAAGACGTCTTCGATTGGCTTGGGTTCTGAATACTAGAAGAAGAAGAAAACTATTATTAATATTATTCTTATTGTTAATATTATTCTTATTATTAATATTATTCTTATTCTTATTCTTATTCTTCTTCTT
>JABMCL010000603.1:480000-487500 GCA_018857735.1 Alviniconcha marisindica
TAATAATGTTCGCACGCGCGCGCGCACACACACATTCACACACACACACACGAACGAACGCACGCACGCACGCACGCACGCACGCACGCACGCACGCACACGCACCACCACGCACACACACACACACACACACACGCACACACGCAACATGATGCGTTTATTCCTTCAAAAACAAAGTTAATAAAGGAAACTTTAATGTGCCTTTTCTTAGGCACCAAACGTGTTTCAACAAGGATACACCCATGAAGCGTCTGAATAAATTTCTGGTGTGTGTGTGTGTGTGTGTGTGTGTGTGTGTGTGTGGTGTGTGTGTGTGTGTGTGTGTGTGTGTGTGTGTGACGTACTTGAAAACAAACAAACAATGTCAATCAATGTCTCCGATTTTATTTTTGTTGTTGTTTGTTGAGGGGGTGGGTGGGTGTGGGGGGCCTGGGGTGGTGGTGTTCATCTTGTTTAATAATTATGTACAAAATTAAATGTTACTTGTTTCAGTATACACAAATCTGAAACAAGAATGACTGCTAGCGTTGTAAAACAAGATCCAAACACTACATGCACAGGACGTATCTCACTCCAAAAAAGATAGGTAGATTAGCTCTCCACCTCATTTTTCATCTTTTCTCATCGCTTAATTGTTGTTTAAATGTGGGTCTGTAGACTGATAAAGGGGATTACCCCAAAAATTCGCATGTTGTGTTTTGTCCTAATAAACAGCGTTATTCTGAATATTTTACGTGTTTGGATCTTTAATAAACGAAGAGGTATAAACAAACAAAACAATTTGCCTGCATGGCAGGCAGTCAAAGACTATGACATGACTAGCTAACAATGAGCTGCCATCTCTCCTCATTTCAGTTACAGACGTTTTGGGGGTGTTAAAAAAAAAACGAGCCGAAATACCAATCAACACATAATTATGGTTATCTGTCTGTTATTATATGTATGAAGAATACAAACTGTGCTCCGCAATTTAAAATCACCATATGTACAGTGAACTGAAAACGCCAGTTTACAAAGTCAAAAGTAAACAATTACATAACAGTATACGTGGATACATGAACTGGCCATTTCAAATCCGCTTCGGTAAAACAGAATAATGGAACAAACAAAGTGTTAAGTGTTCAAGAAAAAAGAAAAAAAGAAAAAAAAAGATTCACACCAAGCAGAAAACAAAGAAGACGCCAGTGCCATTTTTGTCATAATTATATAAACAAGAATCGTATAACGAGTCAAGTAGAATATAAAAACGTTTGCCAAGCTTGAATGTGGGCCTATTGAAGGCAAATAAAACCATCCGAACATAGCGAAAGGTCATCAAAGTATAAGTATGCTTTCAAGTTACAGTTCACTTTGTACGGCGTTTGAAGCTGAAGTGGTCGACAAACAACACGATTGAATTACGGTGGCACAGAGCGAGATCATTGGCTATCGAATCCAAGATCAGCACGATCTGGCGTGATCACCACATGGAAAATGTATTACAGCTGCGTGCCAACTAGGCTTTGCACCATCCAAGAGATTTCTCCGGAGTTAAAATTTTGTGCAGACTCTACAGAAGATTTTGGGATGAAAGTATCCGTAAGTATGTACAGGCAAAAATATTTTAAAAAAATAATCACATACGCACTTCAAAAACCTTGTCTGTCCGTGTCTGAGCTTGGTGGATTACGTAAACACTAAGTAAATAGCAGCCCAGCATACACTCAGCTATATACATGTATATAAGTGAAGCCACAGTTTGATCGAGAGCCGAACAAAGACAGACAAACGGGTAGCTACTGGCGGCAATGGCCAAGGGAGACAAATAGCTGACCGCGGCTCGATACGTAAGTAAATAAACATGGTGCTTAACGTCCACAGAACACATAAGGCTTATTATGGATAGGGGAGATGGGAAAAAAGGGCCGGAGGGGGGACCGTGGGCGGGGGGGGGGGGGGGGGGGGGCGGGGGAAGAGGGAGGTTATATACTATCGCTACACTGTCGTCACCAGAATGACTGTTGCATTAAGATGGGCAGCTATATTGTTTCATTAAATGTGAGGGACAAAGTCACCAGAGAGTGTCCACAGACCACAACTCTTTTTAAGGTGAAAGGACAGCCAAAGTGGAATCGAGCCGAGGCCTTTCAGCTTACCAGCCTAACGCCTTACCGCTAGGCCAAACTGTCTCACTCTCGAAAGGATGATCAAGGCAGTTATAGCGACAACAGCCAAGGGAGGTAAACAGAAGACTCGAACTGGCCGCCTTGGTCGAAGGGAAACAACGCGGTTTTAAGGACGATGGCCGAGAGAGGCAAGCAGGTGACCGTAACCACATGGAGACAAGCACACGCAGGCATCAGCTAGCCTGGCGGGGCAAATCAGGGAGTGAGCAGCGCCCAGACACGGGGCAGCACAACAGCCACACACAGGAAGAGGCCCATCAGTTGGGGCACCGGCGACACAAACCCTGCAACACGATTAACACAAACACAGCTGTACTGTTTATGACATTGGAGACATAAGCCTTGCAACACGATTAACACACACACAGCTGTACAGTTTATGATATTGGCGACACAAGCCTTGCAACACGATTAACACAAACACAGCTGTACTGTTTATGACATTGGAGACATAAGCCTTGCAACACGATCAACACGAACACAGCTCTACAGCTTATGACATTGGCGACACAAACCCTTCAACACGATTAACACAAACACAGTTATACAGTTTATGACATGGGAGACACACTTCCTGCAGCACGATTAACACAAATACAGCTGTACAGTTTATGACACTGGCAACACAAGTGTTGTAACACGATTAACACAAACGCAGCTGTAGAGTTTATAATTATTGGCGACACAAGTTCTGCAACACGATTAACACGAACACAGCTGTACAATTTATGTCTTTGGCAACACAAGCCCTGTAACACAATTAACAGACGTTCATCTTTACAGTTCATGACACTGCTGGTCCTGCAACGGAGTTAACACAAACACAGATTTACAGTCCATAACATTGGCGACACAGCCCTGCAACATAATTAACACAAACACAGCTGTACAGTCAGTCAGCGCCATGAACTGTACAGCTGTGTTTGTGTTAATTGTTAATCATAACCGCCGTCAACGTGACTCAGTCGTTATCAATGTCTCAACCGTTGTCAGCGTGGCTCAGTGACTATCAAAATGTCTCAGTCGCTGTGAACGTGACTCGATCAGTGACCATCAAAGTGTCTCAGTCGCTGTGAACGTGACTCGATCAGTGACCATCAACGCGTCTCAGTCGCTGTGAACGTGACTCGATCAGTGACCACCAAAGTGTCTCAGTCGCTGTGAACGTGATTCAGCGACCATCAAAGTGTCTCAGTCGCTATGAACGTGACTCAGTGACCATCAAAGTGTCTCAGTCGCTGTAAACGTGACTCAGTGACCATCAAAGTGTCTCAGTCGCTGTGAACGTGACTCAGTGACCATCAAAGTGTCTCAGTCGCTGTAAACGTGACTCAGTGACCATCAAAGTGTCTCAGTCGCTATGGACGTGACTCAGTGACCATCAAAGCGTCTCAGTCGCTGTGAACGTGACTCGGTGACCATCAAAGTGTCTCAATCGCTGTGAATGTGACTCAGAGACCATCAAAGTGTCTCAGTCGCTGTGAACGTGACTCAGTGACCATCAAAGTGTCTCAGTCGCTGTGAACGTGACTCGGTGACCATCAAAGTGTCTCAATCGCTGTGAACGTGACTCAGAGACCATCAAAGTGTCTCAAGCGTTGTCAACATGACTGTAGTCATGAATGTGTCTCAGTCGTTGTCATCATGACACAGCTCCCAATATGTCTCCGCTAAAAACATGCCTCATTCATCAATATGTCTGCGCTACCGTTGTCAATATGCCTCAGTCGTCATCAGCAAATGCTTTCATTATGACTCATTTGCGCCTCAAACGCTGTCAATATGATTCAGTCGTCATCGTTGTGTGTCGGAAGCTGTCAGTGTAACTCAGTCGTCATCTTTGTGGCTCAAAAACTGTCAGTATGACTCTGTCGTCATTTTTGTGTCGGAAGCTGTCAATATGACTCAGTCGCCATCTTTGTGTGTCGGAAGTTGTCAATATAACTCAGTCGTTATCGATGTGCCTCAAAATCTGTCAATGTGACCCAGTCGTCACCGATATGACTAAAATGCTGGCAATATGACCCAGCTGCTATTTATGTGCCTCTAACGCTGTCAATTTGACTTAGTTGCTGTTTATGTGCTTCAAACACTATCAATATAATTGTGTCGTCATTGTGCCTCAAATACTGTCAATATGACTCAGTCGTCATCAGTGTGACTAAAATGCTGGCAGTATGACTCAGGCGCCATCGGTGTGACTTAAATGATGTCAATATGACTCAGTTGTCATGGATATGACTAAAATGTTGTAAGTATAACTCAGTCGTCATCGATGCGACTACAATGTTGTCAATATGACTCAGTCGTCATCGATATGGCTAAAATAATATCAATATGATTCAGTGTGTCAGACGCTGTCAGTATGACTCGGTCGTCATCGATGTGTTTAAAATGCTGAGGAAAAAGTCCTCATCAATGTGACTCAAACTCTGTCAGCGTGAGTAAGATTATGTGTATGAGACTCATTCAAGGGGTGATGGCACGACTCACGGGCTCTGTTGCTGCAGACAGAGGAGTCGGCTGTGCATCCCGCCCACTCCGGTTCCTCGTCGCTGGCGTCGTCACAGTCGGGGATGCAGTCACATTTCTTGAGGTAGTGCACACAGGTACGGTTGCCGCTCTGGCAGTCAAAAAATCGACTGGGACAGGTCTGAATCCAAAAAAATGTATAAATAAATAGAGAGAGAGAGAGAGAGAGAGAGAGAGAGAGAGAGAGAGAGAGAGAGAGAGAGAGAGAGACTGATTGATTGAACTTTATTACACAAGGATAAACGTTTAGGCACAAATGCCTGTCGTTCAACGTGTCCTTGGAACAGATACAAACATATATATATTTATGATCATAGTGGGAAAATCAATGGCAATCGGTAATTATGAATACAAAAGAGTAATAAATCAAATCACTGGGAGACTATATATATATATTATATATATATATATATATATATATAATATATATATATATATATATATATGTGTGTGTGTGTGTGTGTGTGTGTGTGTGTGTGTGTGTGTGTGTGTTGTGTGTGTGTGTGTGTGTGCCATTAGAACAACAAAATATTTATTTTTATTTTTTGGTGTGTGTGTGGTTATTTATAACAGTCTGCTTCTGATCCATTTATAAAGTTGTGTTTTGAAGCTGGTAAGTGAATTGCATGATTTGATTTGATTTCGGATGGTATTCCACAAGGATGCTCCTGAAAATGAGAAACTAGTGTTAAAAAGGTCTATTCTTGGTTTGGGCAGAGTTTTATATCTTGATGTGGCGCGAATATTGGAAAAGAAAAAAAGCTGTTTAAGGTGCGGAGGTGCAAGATGTTTGTATGCTTTGAATACTAACACTGCCTTATTGAACATAAGCTTTTCTTTGAGTGGAAGTATTCCCAAGTACCGTAGCTTTGTATCGGTTGATAAAGAGGAATCAGATACCATCAATTTTGCAGCTCTTCCGTGAAGAGAATTAAGTTTGTTAAATAAAATATCACTACAGCCGTCCCAGACAGTTGATGCATAAGTTAGGTGAGAGGAAATATGAGCATGGTAAAACAGCTTCGCTTAGGAGTGTCCACAAAGTGTCTGAGTTGTGACAACAGATAAAGAGTTTTTTTAAACTGTTTTACATGTGCCAATAATGTGTGGTCGCCAGCTAAATTCATCATCAATAATAACGCCAAGGTGCCGGTGTTCATGAACTTGTTCAATATGACTGTCTTTAAGACTAAGATTAAGATGAAGCGGGCGAAGCTGATGTTTTTGCCTAGTAGTAAGTAGCATACTTTTTGTTTTTGCAGGATGCAAAATCATGGCATTATTGTCGCACCAGTCAGATGTTTCATTTATGCTTCTCTGTAGTTCATTTTGAACAGAGTCTGTATCTTTATCAGATGTATTTAGTGAAGTATCATCCGCAAATATGTCACAATTAACCTTATTCTAGTAATATGCAGGGGAAAATCAGTGATAAAAAATGAAAATAGAAGCGGTCCTAAAATAGATCCTTGAGGAATTCCACAACAACAGTGCCTTCATTAGAGTATTCACCGTTAACATAAACACTCTGTGATCTTAGCTCCAGATAAGATTTAAATAACGAGACAAATGGGGAGTTTGCTGTATATAAGGATAATTTCTTAAGTAGAATATTATGATTAACAAGATCAAAAGCTTTTCTTAGGTCAAGAAAAACAGCACCAACAACCTCAGAGTTGTTGATGGCAGAAAGCCAGTTATCACACAGTTTGGCTAATGCTGAGTGGCATGAGTGTTGAGGACGAAAACCTGACTGTGACTGGCATAATAGATTGTGTTCAGTAAGGAAATTCAGTAAGTATTTATGTATATGTCTTTCTATCGGTCTTGAAAGCAGGGGAAGTATGGAGATGGGACGAAAGTTGTTTGGTTCACTTAAATCATTGGTTTTGGGCAGAGGAATCACTTTTGTTTTTTTAGGATAGTTGGGAAGACGTTGTTAAGAATAGATAAGTTTTATATATATATATATATATATATATATATATATATATATATATATATATATATATATAGGTGAGAGCTCAACTATATATGGGAGAGCTAGTTTTAAGAGAAATGGATTATTATTATCATGTCCCATGGATTTATTGTTATCCATCACAGTAATATATTTACCAACATCAAGGATAGTCATAGGGAGTATAATAAAGTTGTCATTAGGGTTTAAATTTTTTTATTGCAGAAATCTCTCAGTGACTTGGAACAGGCAAAGTTATCTGAAGTAAATCCACTAGATTGAGCTAAAGTTTCAGCTAATGTTAAAAAATGAGAGTTGAATATGTATGGGGAAATGGTTGTAGTGGTGCTTTTTTTTTTTTTTTTTTGGTGAGATTTGTTTGTTATTTCATTGATAGCTTTCCATATTGTGGAAGTACTTGTATCCAATTCTATAAGTTTATCACAGTAAGACTTCTTAGCTGAGCGCACTAAGCTTTTAACCTTGTTTCTCTGTTTCTTGAAATCTTGAAAAAAAAAATCCTTTTTGAGGCGGTCACGAACGGCCATTGCTGTAATCACATCCCTAGTAAGCCACGGTGGTAATTTTGGATGCTTTACTCTTTTCTTACGTAGTGGAGCATAAACGTTGATGATTGGCATGATAATATCGTACCAAACTGACAAAGCATCGTCAGGATTATCAAACTTATAAACATCACAGAAAGGAGCACAACTTAAATCAAAAAGAAAAGCATCTTTGTTGAATCGTTAAATGTTCTATACTGTATAGTTATGTGACCTTTGGGTGGACGTCGTGGTAGCTTTATGAACCATGTACAAAGGACGGGAAAGTGATCACTGA